>OZ018321.1:194481795-194749295 GCA_963969495.1 Ceratothoa steindachneri | reverse complement strand
AGGGCCACATCCAACCACCCTCTAATTAATAAGAGAACACGGGCGCCTTGCTTCACCACCCAACACAAATGCAATCAAACCATCCTCGATCCCGGGAGAACCCCATCCTGTCGACGGACTTGGTCGAGGTATGCGGGTTAGAGCGTAGCACCAACCATTCCAACAATACCTGACTGGGCGGGGTGGGGTGGGAAACAAAGGGGAAGAGTGAGTACCTCCACCAAAACTGGTAAGGCTCGGGGTCAGAAGTCGAAATGTGTGAAGGAACCCCACGTGGAATCTCTTGAGCAGACGGAACTTCCATGCGCTGCAGAAGGCCCGGTTAGGCCTAAATTGGTAAGCCTACCCCCCTCCCCCACACAAGCGGTAGCCTCGAACCGTGTTCCTTACGATTCACTTTTACACGGGCAGAATAGCCTCTGCAAGAAGATTCGAGAGTAGAGCTGTTTCCCGCTTACCGCCCCCAACCCCAGGGAGAGCCTCGGACATAAATAGCGCTCGACTCCCATGAAGACACACAGTTGAGAAGTCTCACCCGGACCCCAGAAGATTCCCCATAATTCCAAGTCAGGTGCTAACAACAAAGCAAAGTGACAGCTGAACTATTTTGTGTATTGGAATTAGCCCCAGCCAGGGAGGTAATTCCACTTAACGATCGCCATCGAGTGATTTTCCGGACTTCTCTCATCAACTCCTGTCTCACCCCTTATTTCGGGTGGCCGAAATACTCTCCCCTGGACGGGAAGTTACCCCCCCCCCCTTGTTTGGGAGAACCGTCATCACTTCAAGTTCCCGCTCAGAAGTTCCGAGCGGCCTCACCTCACGTGCAGAAGACATCCGTAAGCCAACCCCTCTCCCCACTTCAGTAACCCAATTGAGTTAATTGCCCCCCCCCCATTTGAATAGTCTCCTCCTGTAATACCTTAAGTTTTAACTTCATAGTCTGATTTATAACTACAATTTTCCCCTTCGTTTACTATGTGATTTTGTCCATTAATTCTCTAAGGTAATTTTACCCATCAATTCTCATTATTTTTATGTAAATAAAATTATATTTTTGTACACGCCTCTTTAGATAACCTTGAACTTTGCCATTGCCCATTTGTTACCTGACCTAGTTGCACTCTCATCTCGCATTTCAGCCCTTCTAAACTAGCGGTGTTCCGTACCTTCGTCGGTTCACCTGTAAATTATCGGTCCCTTCCCCATAGATATAATATGGTATTGATGTAATATAATGTCATACCACGACAAAATGCATCAACCCTTCTTTTGCAACGTGTAACTCCCTGCAGGATATGGGGTGGGGGTAGGCGTTCAGCTCCAATAAACCCGAGTAGTCATGCTTCATAAATTCGAGGGCGACGTTTCGGCAGCTTGAAGCAGGTGAGGAAAAAGATTTAAGATTTTAGCCAAAATTTATAACGAATATAAAAGTGCCTTTGGCATGTATCCAATATTTCAGATTGACGTCGGCGCTCTTCAAAAACTCGGGGAGGGAGGGAGGGTTAAAAAACAACAGAAATTTTCACTTTGTATTTTTTTATCAGAGGGAAGAAATTTTAGCTCCCGATACGAAGGATAAAGGAAATAAATATAGCTAAAAATGGGATAAAAAAAATACATGACCAACGATCAAATTTATCCGACTCGAGAAAAACCGGGGGATGGGGGGGGTCTTTAACCCCTCCCCCCACGCGGTTCGAGACGCATCTCCTCTCGATGTCATCCTGGAGGTCGGCCAAGAATATCTCCTGCCGAGATTGGCTTGAAGGACCACCACCTCCTCCTCCTCCTCCTGAGCGAGGCCTCGAGAGCCACCACCTCCCTCAATCATATAAGGAGGCTAAACAGTCAATGGCGGGAACGCGTCTTTCTTGCTCACGACGAGCTTGCGATGCGCGTGGGAGATGTAACCGCGGATTCGCCCGTCATATATCATATTGGCGATGATGCATTCGACCTCATCCGAGTCGATCTCGGGCATCCCCATCGACTTCGTAGCCTGCAAGAAGGCAGCAATATCGATCTGGTGCGTGCGCTTGATCAGGTACCTGCGGGAAAAGAGAAAGGAAAGGCAGATGATAGCTAAAGACGCGTGAAACACGGCAGTGAATGGGCGAGGGATAATATGACATTAAAAAAAAAGACCAGAGAGGTCATCTCAACTTTTTTGAAGAGGTTTGTAACCTCACAATGCTTTTGGCCCAGCACCGGCACCGCAACGGTTCCTTTCTCATAGTAAGGGGACTATGGAGACTAGATGAGGCTATTTATTAACGCCACCCGAGCCTTTAATCGGATAATGAAACCAACATAAAGATTAGTATGACAATCACTGAAAAACCCGAGGGCAGAAGAGTCCGCTCCTCGTCGGGGAAGAAGAATGGTAGTTTTAAGTATTTGCCACCAACCATCATGTGTGTGGCCTGAAACTTCCTTCGAGGATTCCGTAGTCAGAAGAGTGATGCGTTGTGTGTGCGACGAGTGAAAGACAGCGGTCTTCTAATTAGCTATATGCGAGATGACGCATATGGATGGAAGTGACTCCGCGCATATGCCCTACTCGCCACCCTTCCAGGAGTAGCAGATATTTCCTAGAAGCCCATCTGACGACAGCACCCATTACCAGCTTTTCCAGAAAATGACCAAGAAGGTGTAGGCACGGAAGAACGGCGTAAACTTAAACCAAAAAACGACGCGTTTTCACAAAATAAGGGGGTAAAACGTACACCTTTTTGAAGAGGTTCCTCAAGGCAATAATCTTGAGCTTCTCCATAATGAGATAAATTCCGGCGCCGATGAAGAAGGATTCGTACTTGGCGAAGGTTTGGTCGAAAAGGCGAATGTTCCCCTGCTTCACGGCTTTCACCAAGTCTATGAACTCGGGAAGGTTGTATTTCCTCAAAAGGAACTCTTTAGGCAGAAAACCCTGCAAAAAAAAGAGAGATTCAAGACCTTAAACATGGTTTCTGCATTAGGACGAGGAAGTGGGGTGTATAGCCTCATGGAACGCTCTTTAAAACCAGTTTGAGCATATAGTGTATGGTAGGTTTGCATGAAGGAGGTGTGCTTGGGGGTTTCTGCTCGGGTATGAACCGTGACTGGAAAGGGGTTCAACGCTCTCTTTCAAGGAGTGGGAATGAGGGGAAAACATAGATGAAAAAAAGACCCTTGGTTGATGTTTCTCAGTAAAGTGGGGTTGGTGCGCTTCAACGCCACATTGCGCCCCCTTTTTTCTATCTAGGGTTAAGGACCTAACCAGCTACATCATGGGGCATCAGAATAGAGCCTCTATTAACAACGCCAGCAGGTTGCAAGAGACCATGATTTGAGAGGTCCTGGGCATCGGGGCGCGATTAATGGCAAGATAGGCTTAGCCTTTCCTGCGCACAACGGGGTGACTACCTACACTTCAGCGGACGTTCTCTGGTGCACAAGGTTTCCCTGCCCATGGGGGTGGGCTTTACTGTCTTTATGCTCCAGGCCAATCGAAAGTCTTCAGTACTATATCTCAGTCTGTCACATGACAAATCTACAGATCCTGACAGGCTTCTCGACGACTAGTACGACCTGGTAAGGAATTCCACTCTGTCGCGCATACCTCTCTGGGTGCTCAGTTGGGAGCTGCAGCCTTCGGGAATCGACAGCCCGTTGAAGAAGTGGTCGGTGTGCGGACGTTACCCTTTAACGCGCCTAAAGTTGGAGCCCCTGAAAGGTGCGAAAATCCGAGACGGGGATAGACGGGAGCGACTGGACACGGGAGATACGTCAACCCTTTTTTTTCCTGTTTCTGGTCAAAATTTCTAGGAATTTCATGCGCGTCGGCAAACCACAAAATTTAGTACTATATCCCTAACAGTAAGACCTCGCCCAACCTTGATGTTGGAGTGGGCGAGGACTACGACAAGAAGCCTCAAACTGGTGGAGGCGCCCCCGACCTACCAGCTTCAAATGGTGGAGGGGCTCACCCTACACCATCTTCTAAGCCACCCTAGAGCAGTTCCCCTTTCAAAGAAGAGGTGGTCATCTCCTCTCCTGTCTCCCAGTAAGAGAGATTCGCTCTTTAAAAGTTGCCCCCCACCAACCCCTTTGCTTTCTCAGGGACCCCAGCAGAAGAGGCAAGAATGCCCGAAAACGGCTCGCCCCCTCATGGGAGCAGGCAGACAAGGGGATCCCCTTAGAGAGACAAGGGAAGGCGGACCCAAGTGGGCCCTGGCCCTTTTATACTAGATTTTGGGGGTGGCCAGGATGCCATTCCCCCCACTTTCCTCCTGTTTAGGGCGGCGCTCTAGCCTTGTAGACGAACACTATTACACGAACTTATTGAACCCTTGGTTGGGAACCCCGGTGGAAAAAAGAAATTGATATGGGGGTTACAACTAATCTGCAATCATTTCAGATACGTTTTAATTTCTCAGTGGGGACTACTGATTAACGTGAGATCTGAAACACGAAGATCTGTATGGGACGGATGGGTTCCCTGTAGAATAAGGGGGATAGTTAAGTCAAGAATGCCTTGTCCGGCCGGGAGGGGGGGAAGGGGTATAATCGAGAGACTACTCGGCGTTTTCGAACCCACCGAATATTTTTTGAAGACCATGGTATATTTGGCCTTAATCAATTTCCTTTGGCAACTTTCTACTTTTCCTTTTTTTTGTACAAGTTATCTAACATCTACAAGATGGACTAAAGAAGAAAGTAAGAAAAATAGAAAGTTGCCAAAGGAAACTGATCAAGGCGAAATATACCATGGTCTTCAAAAAAAAATCTGCATCCAAGAAAGACTGCTACCCATCTACACTAATATATATATATATATATATATATATATATATATATATATATATATATATATATATATATATATCAAAGTAGCGCGAGAGAATGATGAAAATGAATCCATTAAACAACATTGAAAGAGAAAACGGAGTAATTTTTCCTTGCAGTAATGTTTTTATTGCCTTTTTTCGGAAAAATCCGTGCAGGGAAGCGATTCTAACCAGGTACACTGAGGCAGCGAGCACAACTTTGATCAAAGCGGTGCTCACTACCTCAGTGTACCTGGTTCGAATCGCTTCCCTGCACGGATTTTTTCGAAAAAATACTGTTTTCTCTTTCAATATGGTTTAATGGATTCATATATATATGTATATATATATATATATATATATATATATATATATATATATATATATATATATATATATATATATATATATATATATATATATATATATACACACAAAATTCCACAGGAAAATGAAAGGCTGATTCCAAGTACTTTCGAACTTGTTCAGTTCATTCTCCTTGATGCTGGAGTTTACAGTATACCATGCTATAATTGCAAACTAACATACATCGGAGAGTCAAGCCACTTTAATAAGATGATGAAAGAACATTTAGCTGATATGAGAATGTGTACGAACTCTTCAAGTCTCTTTACGTGCATGCAAAGGCACGACCATAGAATTGATTGTAACCATGCAAAAATAATTTATAAATCAAACAATTATATTGAGAGGAGAATTGCAGAATCCATCATCATCAGAAAGTTGATAATTTCAATTTATCTGAAGGGCAATACAAATTTAACAAATATATATATAGAATAGAGTCGCCAATCGTATTTATAAGCCCCCGGACGCAATGCGTCTCGGGGATTAGCAACTCTCCAGATTGTTTCCGGTTCCATTTTATTTTGTTTAACTTGTCATTCACGTCTGATTCACTAGAGTTTTTTTTCCAGATTGTTTCCCGCTGTTTCATTTTGTTTAGGATGCGTCTTACCTTATATATACTGTGCTCCTTGCCTAGTTTCTTAATTATTAGTTAAAAATGCCATCTTGCCGAAACTAGTCCATTAGTTATAAATAAAATCTTGATTCAAATATTGTGGTTTACCATTATCTATCATATTGTAAGTGAGCTATTACCACCCACTTTTTGGATCGTGAGGACAAAAATTAAACTATAGTAAATTAAGTAGTTTACAATAGAAAAAGGCAAAATAAGTTAATACATTCATAAGAAAAAAAAATATGCACAAGTCAAAAATTGATAAATATACACAAAGAAACTTTGGGAAAACGGGACACACACAATGTAAAGCAAACGTACCTTTATGTTGATGTTTCCTAAACTAGAGTAAATGTTTGGGTTTAAAGTTTGCCCGATCCCGGGTCGTCTAGGCGCCGTGCGACCAATGGGCGCGCGCGAGGTGGTGGTTGGTTGTCTGAGAGTGAGACGAGTCGCATTCGGACGATAGTTAAATAATTTGCGCGATTGTTGAGTTTCGGATGCTTTCCTTTACACACATATATATATATATATATATATATATATATATATGATTAAATAATAGTAAACCACAATATTTGAATCAAAATTTATTTATAACAACAGAACTAGTTTTGGCAAAGTTATATTTGATACCATTTTCAACAGTAATGAAAAAACAAAGCTTTGGATGAAATGAAATTATCGACTTTGTTAATGATGATAGATTCTGCAATTCTCCTCCCAATATAATTGTTTGATTTATAAATAATTTTTGCTTGGTTGAAATCGATTCTATGGTCAGAATTTTGCATGTGCGTAAAGAGACTTGAAGAAACTGCACCTCTTTTTATATCAACTTGATGTTCTTTTATCCTCTTAATAAAGTGGCCCGACTCTCCGATGCATGAAAAATTGCAATTATGGCATGGCGTACGGTATACACCAGCGTCATGATTGATGGGACGCAGTCTAATGAAGGATTTTTGTATGGTATTTGAATATTTAAATGTAATATTTGTGTCATTTCTGTTCGCATACGATTTCAAGGGGGCCAAAGCTGGAGCATATGGAAAACTAATCATTTTTTTTTTAAATTCGTCCCTTCATGGTGTGGAAATGGAATAGAAGTCTTTTCGTGCTTTTGAATGGCATCTGTTTAAAAAGTAAATTTGTTATTTTATTTTGATGAAATCTTCCTGAAGGAAGATTTGGTCACATGTTCTGTAGGTTCGGAGAAAAGGAAAGAAAGAACATATCTTAACAGATGTGTCAGGTAATGAATGAGTTAAGTAGACAGGCGCCAGATGGGCTAAAATTTAAAATTAAATGTCATGTAATGAGAAGAAATATAAGTAAGCATTTGAGAATTTGTAGGTTTTCTATAGACTGAGCACTGAATATGATTATTTAAACAGTGGATTTTTACCTCTAGAAAAGGTAAAGACTTTGAATTTTATTGATGGGTGTAACGAATGCAGGTTGTGGAAAATTAATTGAAATTCTAATTTTTCTAAGGGCCATGCCGATAGGATGTCATCTACATATCAGAACCAGATAAGAGGTTGGGAATGGATTCTAGGGAGGGTCGTTTCGTAGTTTTCCATAAAAAGATTGCATATGATGGGGGGAAAGGGGGTTTACCATGCTTAGACCATATTTTTGGCGGAAGAACCTATATTCAGCTGAAAATACAGCCCTGGCCAAAAGTATTAGGCCACTCTAGTGTTTCTGGGTTCTGCTATCTCAATGTTAATGAAACACGTGTGCATGGTGGTTTATGGTATATTACACAATATACATTAGTTTAATATCTAGTTGACCCTCCTTTAGCTTCAATTACCGCTTTTATACTGTACTATACGTATGTAACCAGTTTTGTGTAAAACCAACGTCCACAATTAACTTATTTTCCCTTGATTATTCCAGTGTTTTATGCTAAAATACGTTGTAGATACAGTTAATAAACAGTGAAATGCCTAAAACAAGGGAGTTGAGTGAGTGTGAGCGAGGTCAAATCGTGGCTCATCATAAAGATGGAATGTCTCAAAGGCAAATTGCTCAAAAGATGAAATATTCTCGATGTGCGGTGCAAACGACTCTCAAGCGCTTCAGAGAGACAAAAGATGTGAAGACAATGCAAAGAACATGTAAAAAAAGGTTACAACGCCTCTCGTGATGACAGATTCATCATCCGTCAGTCGCTCAGAAGCAGGAGAAAAACATCGTCAGATCTCTGTGCGGACTTCAACGAGGCAGGTACATCACAAATATCAACCAGAACTGTTAGAAGAAGGCTTGTAGAGTACGGTGTGAAAGTGTGTAAAGCCAGGAAGAGGCCATGAATTTCTGAAGCGAATATGAATAAACGTCTTCAGTGGGCCAAAAACCACTCAAATTGGACCAGTGAGCAATGGTCGAAAGTCATATGGTCTGATGCAAGTAATTATGAGGTAAGATAGTACAAGTATTCAATCAGCATATAAACTCAAAATAACTGGGGGTTTTTACCAAAATATATAAGAAATATCCAACATAAGGATAATATTATCGTTCATGTCTTTTACTCAGGCTTTCGGCACATCTGGTGCAACTTTCGTGCGTCGCAGAGTTGGGGAAGCATTTTCGGTTAAATGTCTGGTACCAACCGTAAAACATGGGTGTGGTTCTATCATGTTGTGGGCCTGCATGTCTGTCACAGGATCCGGAGAAATGTTTTTATGTCAGGGAAGGATGAATTCAGCTACCTATGTTTCCATGTTATCGGATATTTAAGAGCCAACAATTGCTAAATTACTCGTACATCCAAGAGTGTCGAAAAACAGTGTTATCTTTCAACAGGACCACGCTCCATGTCATGCAGCTAAGAATACTCGTCAATGGTTGGAGACACAGGGTATTGTTCCCATGGACTGGCCAGCTCAAAGCCCCGATCTAAATCCGATCGAACACCTATGGGGAACTCTTGGTAAAGCTACCAAAAACACAACAATTAAAAATAAAGAGCATTTGTACCAAAAACTTACGAGAAGAATTGAGTAAGATTGTGCCTAGCACCTGTAAAAAAACTAGTTGAGTTGATTCTGATTAACCGTATAAAAGCGGTAATTAGAGCTAAAGGAGGGTCAACCAAATATTAAAACTAATGTATATTGTGAAATATACAGTAAACCACCATGTCCACGAGTTTCATTAACATTGAGATAACAGAAACCAGAAACATTGGGGTGGCCTAATACTTTTGGCCAAGGCTGTACATTATCAGTTACACATAAGCGCACTAATTTTATAAGCTATCCAAATGGCTCGCTGGAATTTTATCAAATGCAGTGGGCAGAATCTCTCACTCACACATTATACACTCATCTGACCTTATTTCCAAAATTAGAAATCTGGAACTCAGTGGGAAGAGTGTTAAGCTTTGATATAAATAGTTTGTTCACGAAAGTCCAGGTCGATGAAGCGCATGATGTTTTATCGAGAATTCTTCAATCTAGATATCAACCTACCTTTACCGATCTCGGCAATTGACACACTTGGCCTTACACGATAGGGACTTATCATGTACGGCCTTGGGGCAACTTACAACGACGTCGGGTAAACGCAACTTTGCACGTCTACACGAGCGATTCGATGGCCGAAGCGGTGGCAGTGGCACGAATGCCTTCACGCGGTAGCGATACCAACTGGCACGCACAGACTCAGGGAGTCTGTCACGGTCGAACGTGACGAAGAGTGTAGGGATGGGTCTCAAGGCACCTACATGGTTTCTCATCAAACGTTCAACTTTGACCGCCCCATGGTCGGCCAGCTCGAATGTGATGCTATCTAGGAAGTAGTTCACGAGTTCCCCAGGGTAAACCAGTCCTTTCACGTAGTTCATTGTTGATTGCGGCGTCACACACACAGGCGAGTCATTAAAGTGTCCGAAGGGCACTAATCATTGCCGCCTCGGACGGATCCGACGCATTCCCAAGATGGCTCCCGTCCGAGAAACGGGTGGCCTTCGCCTCTCTACAACCAAGCTAGCTAACTCTCTCCACTGATGGATCATGTTGCCCTTGGCCAACATGCTGCTATCAGTGGAGCGAATAATGAGAAAGCGTTTGAAGCCAGCGGCTCGAAAATAGAGGTAGTCTCTCAATGAGGTGTCCCGACGTAATCAAGACTCCGTTTAGCGCACTTTCGACATTGTCTCCTCCCCACCGAGGGCGCTTCGGGGCTGGATGTGGCCTGGTCGCTTGCCTAAATGTCAGCGGACCCGTCCGTTCCGTTCCCAGTCACCGCGGAGGAAGAGGAGCCTTTAGTCCTTTTTGTATTATTGTTCCCTTTCTTTTGGGAGGAAGAAGGTGGGAATGAACCTGCTTCTCTCTGCCGCTGGAAGGAGCACCTAGACCAGACGGACCAGCCTCAGCAAGATCTTTCTCCGAGATGGAGAAGATCTTAGCTGTTAAAGGGCTAGGAGCCAGAGGAGGAGTCCCCTCCTCTCGCGACTCCTCGGGAGGCTAGGCCACGCGAAGAGAAGCTTGCACAGTGGCAGACCTAAGTTCGTTGTTTGGCACCAAACCCAAGTTTACCCCCATGGAAGATCCTGACATAAGCGGCTGGGTCGCCTCCGGCACCATGTCGATCTCAGGGGGATGCATGTAGCGCCCCTCCCCAAGGCATCACAGATCCCAATCGAAGACTTTTGTCTTGTCGTGTTATGTCGAGCCCTGCAGGGTTAAAATGCAGGATGTTGGGGAGCACGGACCGACGAACCCTGCAATCCCTTGCCCCCCTTAGGGGTTTGCCTTATCCAGCCGCTCTCATCGCGATCAGTCAATTTTGGGTCGCTTATCTTCTCTCTCGGCACTCCCATGTGATAGGAAAGAAGGGAGTACCGCTGTTAGGGAGATGAAGTCGCCCAAGGGCGCTTCCAAAGGGGTTATGGAGGAAGCCACTGCCTCATAGGCCTAGGAGAGGAGTGAACCTCATCTCCGGTACAAAAGGGTTAGAGGGGCACCTGAGGAAGCACGGATGGGGAAGGTGCACATCCTTTTCAGAGGTTTAAATGCCCGAGAGCGGCTCCAAAGATGGGAAAGGGGAAGCGCCTTTGCCACATGGCGATAGTAAGAGAAGAGCCCCTCCCCCTCCACTGGTGGAAGGAGTGCCTAGTTTCCTCATCCTTCCCGACATCTAGGGAGGGCGAGGCCGCGCTTGGAGGCGGATCTCCATGCGCTTTCCCACTTTTGCCTTCTGTTGTCACCATAGTTGATGAAAAAGAGGATAAAAAAGGAGATATGGAAAGTAGATACTATGACCTCCCTATGACTTAGGAGGGTAAGAGAAAATTCTAGAATGTGATGATTTCACATATTATGACTACGGGTCCTGCATTGATGGTCTTTGACAACCCAGCCCACCATTCAGGGCAAATATCTTCAAGGTTTAACCATAGAGGATGGTGCCAGCGCAACCACGTTATATGTGCATCGCGGCAGGCGAGCAGAGTCGACGGCCCAACACACCCCATACAAATACTTGCTCTGGACAGCGAACTTTCTGCCCTTACGCTCTATGTACACTGCCACTCGACCCAGGTTCATATGACGACGAAAGTGCGCCGGGCAATCAGAACCTCTGGGGATAGAAGAACAAGTTTGGAAAGAGGTAGGACGGTATGTAATAAAGAGGAGTAGAGAAAGGCGGGTGATCACCTATTATCATACCCTGGTGCTAAGTGATCTCAGGATGGCATGCAGGCCACCAGATCACCATGGCTACCGGACCGAAGTCCATACCGGTGAAAACACTCTCCTCTTGGTACTAAGTGTGAGTAGAAAATAATTTAATTAAATAATACTAATAATAAATAATTAAAATATATAATGATAATTATACATAATAATAATAATAACCAGTAATATTAATACACGATAATTAGAATTTATAATGATATATAATAATAATATATCGTACTAAATACTAATAATAGTATAAAAATAATACTAAATAGTAATAAATAATAAGATTTACAATAACGATATAAACTAATTATAATACTAATAATAAAAAGCTTATGTAGTTCTGAGTGACGGCGAAGGGAAAAACACCATTTTATTTTATTTTTTTGCTTTAGACCATCCAGCGACTGCCTACTTGGGGCATAAGTTGCCGTACTGAACAGAGGCTACTAGTAGGCTATATTAAGAAATAAATAACGGTATATAAATAAATAATAAATATAAAAACAAAAAGGAAAACAAAGCAAAAAGGCAACAAGCAAGTGGGCTCGAGCGTCGGGGGTAGGCCCGCCTTTCCCCAGCGCAGGAACATACGACATACAAAAACAATCAAATAGAGGCCAGCCTCCTTCAAAAAGTCGTAAAGTCCACAAGTCGGTGTGAACGAACCCGTCCCGAGTACAAGGAACAAGAGGTGGCGACCCAGCTCGTGCCGGTACCGGGAAAGGTAACGTGCAGGGAGATCACCCAGACTGGGACACTCAACAAGAATGTGTCGAAGTCTGGGGATTCTTTTTCTTTTTAAGGGGCTATCTGGCGACTCCCCACTTGGGCATAAGTCGCCGCAAACAAAAAGCCTAGTTCTGGGCTACTTTAAAATAAAAATTTGAGAAGAAAAAGGGTAAAAAGGGAAGATGACAATTAGGAAGCAAGCTCCAGCGTCGGGGTAGGTCCTCCTCCCCCCGGCGCAGGGGCGTGCGACCTACAAAGAAAACCAATACCCAAAAAACAAAAAGCAAAACCTAATTAAATAAAAGGGAGAAGGCCGGCCTCCCTCAAAAAGTCCACAAGTCCCCCAGTCAATGTGCACGCACTCGTCCCGAGTACAAGGGACAGGCGGTAGCGACCCCGCCCATCCCGGTACCGGGACAGGTAACGTGCGCGAAGATCACCCAAACTGGGACATTCGACAAGATTGTGCAGAACAGTCTGGGGGACGACGCAGTCGTCACAATAGGGCGCAGGCGAGCGCTCCATCAAATAGCGATGCGTCACACGAGTATGTCCGATTCGGAGACGACAGAAAGCGACCTGAAGACGTCGCGGCAATGGGGGATAGGTCCATGGGAACAGTCGCGGCGCAATGGCACGCAACTTTACGTTCCCTTCAACCGTCTCCCATCTTCTTTGCCAAGCAGTCCGAAGAGCTGCCCGTATTCTTGCCATGTAGTCGGTGTGAGGAAGAGCGAAACGCTGGTCCGGTCGCAGAGTCCTCGCGGACTCTTTGGTGCGCTCATTCCCCGCAATTCCTACATGTCCAGGTACCCAGCAGAAGATAATCTCGACATCCGCCCGGCTTGCCCAAACCGTGGCGTCACGGATATTGCGAACCAAGGGATGCGGAGATTTCAATGCCCCGAGAGCACTCAGGGCGCTTCGTGAGTCGCTATAGATCACAATCTAGTCTCCGAACCGGGCACGTCGCGTAATCTCCCGTACCGAGTGGTGTATTGCCACCAGCTCGGCCGTGAAGACAAGACGCAGCGCCTGGCAGTGCCCCGCTGGCTCCAAAGAGGGGATACGGCGTAGAAGCCGATCCCCTCTTGGGAGTTGGAGCCGTCCGTAAACACTGGCACGGTTCCAGCGTGACACGAGGTGTGCTCCAAAAAGGTCGAACGCAATACTCCCGGCGCTGTACAAGCTTTGGGAGCAGAGGCGTGGCGACAAATAGCCAAATGTAGTACCCTCCAGGGTGGCGTCCTGGGAAGAACCAAGGGCGCCACCGGCCCGAGAGCTATACCTAACTCTCGAAGGAGTTTCCTGGCCCGAAACCCAAAGGCCTTAGGGTATGACTGGCGTCTTTCGGCGGCATAGGCACCGTCGAAATCAGCTGCAGTTTCAGTGAGAGTTGTTGGCGACTGAGGGAGGCGCCGGGCTCGCGCGTACAGGCAAATAATGCACTATACACGGCGTAGAGCGAGTGGCATATCCCCAGCATCGCCCAACAGGCTCTCAATGGGGGAAGTGCGGAAGGCACCGGTCGCTAGGGGGAGGGCCGGTGTGGTGGATCGAGTCCACCTTCCGCAATACACGCTCGGCTGCGGAAGAATAAAACTCGCATCCGTAGTCGAGCTTCGAACGAAAAAAGGATAGATTAAAAAGTAAGGCAGTAGCCCTATCAGCGCCCCAAGCGCTGAACGTCACGGAACGGAAAATGTCCATGGCGCGGGTACAAGAGACCCTAAGGCTGCGAATATGAGCCTACCAGGTGAGGCGTCGGTCAAATGCAAGACCAAGGAAACGGTGCGATTCAAACACTTCCAGGCGTACCCCATTAAGAAACAAGTCTGGGTCAGGGTGGAGCCGTAGATGGCGGCAGAAGTGCACCACCTTAGTCTTGGCCAAGGAAAACCGAAACCTGTGCGCTTCGGCATAGCGAGAGACGCGGTTCAATGCCTGTTGGAGTCGACGCTCCACAGTTGACATCTGGGCCGCGCCAAAAGAGATCGAAAGGTCGTCCACGTAGAGCGTAGTGAGAACATCTTCCGGCAGCACCGAGCTGATGCTGTTGATGCTCCGGGCAAAGAGTGTGACAATGAGGACACTTCCTTGCGGAGACCCTCTTCCTGCTCCATTGGGCCGGAGAGGACTCGCCCCACCCGTACGCGGAATCGACGATCTCACAAAAATTCCGATATAAACATTGGGAGGCGTCCCCTCGCCCCCATCGTGTGGAGGGTCTCCATGCGGTATCATAGGCCTTCTCCAGATCGAAAAACACGGTGGCGTAGTGCTGTCTACGAAGGACGACCTCGCAGACGGCATTTTCCAGTCGGAGCAGAGCATCCGACGTGGAGTGGAACTTGCGGAAGCCGTACTGTGCAGAAGACAGATGACCCCGGTGTCCAGAAAAAGGCTAATCTAACATTTACGAATTTCTCCATCAACTTGCACAAGCAGCAAGAGGTTAGAGAGATCGGGCGGAAACCGGTCGGAGTAGAGTGATCTCTGGGGCACGCGCCCAGCATGGTCTCCTGCAAAAAGATAGCTAACGGGGAACAGGAAGAGACGAGCCTACGCAGCTCCTCCCAGTTTGCCCGGAGTCCACGGCAATTCCATTTAAGAAATATGTCCTTCAGGCCTAGCTCGGAGGAGATGCGGGGCCCTCTTCGAAGAGAAGACCCTCACGGGGATGGCCGTGAAGGCGCTGGCGCCTTTGAGGACTTATCGGATAAGGTTGGGCTTCCCATGCGAGTCTTTTCCTCCCTCCGCCTCGAAACCTTAGGCAGCCAGGGGTGCCTCCTTGGGAAGATCCACCACCTTCGATTCATCCAGCCTAGCACTCGCTGTGGGCGAAGCCGAAGCTTTACGAACCCTGGAAGATGGCCTCACGACCAACTTCAGTGGTGTTACTTACTGTGAGTCTAACGACTCGGTGAGGGCGCGCGGCTGTTTTGCTTTACGGGAAACGGTCAGGCGGGGGAAAAGGAGGGGTCCTGGTTTTACCAGGGACTGGGTGTGAACTCTTTGTGCCGCCACCTGTACTAGGGAAAAGCCCGGAGTGGGTAGAACCAGCAGAAGGGCTCCAAATAGGCGCGGAAACGACCGTGCTCAAAGGCCTGGAGGAGCCAGGAGTAGAGGGTCTTTTTTAACATTGAGAAATAAAACGTCCCAAGCAGCCCCGGACGCGCTCGGACCAAGTCCTTAGCCTCGCGCAATGAGAGACGATATTGGGCCTGAATGGCCAGGATTTCCTTCTCAAGGAGATACGCACCACATTGCTTCAATGAAGCGGAGTGCGGCTCTCTGCAATTGACACACTTGGTCTCACACGATTTAGATTTATCGTCTGCGGCCTTGGAGCAACTTACACAAACTTCGGGTAACCCCGAATTTGCACGTCTACTGGAGCGATTGGTATAGCCGAAGAGGTGACAGTAGTAGCACCTCCGTGGCAGTGGCACTAATGCCTTCACTCAGTAGCGATACCAATCAGCACGCACCGACTCAGGAAGCTTGTTACAGTTGAACGTGACGAAGAGTGTAGAGGTGGGTCTCGAGGCCCTTTCCTGTTTTCTCATCACACATTCCACCCTGACCGCTCTCTAGTCACCCAACTCTGAGATGTCATCTACGGAGTAGTCCACGAGTTCCCTCGCATAAATCACTCCTTTCATGAAATTCATAGTAGAGTGCCACTTCACACTCACCGGCGGGCCATCAAGTGCCCTATCATGGCCGCCTTGGAGGGATTCGCCGAAGGCTCCCGTCCGAGAAAAGGGTCACCTTCGGCGCTCTACAAATCACGCTAGCTAGTGCTCTCCTCTGATGAAACTTGTTGCCCTAGACTTGCTTGCTTAATGTTGTTCATCGTTGGCGATGACGACGTCACTCCATACATGGATGAGTTTAAGGATGTTTGGTTGATGATTATAGTCTTTGGTGAGATCGTTGATGGCTGCTGAGTTCGCCATGGCTGGCACAGCCTCTTCCACAGACATCGCAGATATGGGGTCCTTGTATTTGTTAGTGTCGTCTTGCACGGCGGGCTATGGCAGCATTGTTGTAATTTGTGCTGAAGTAGTTGGTTCCGTTGTGTACCAGGGCGGGCTAGGAGCTTCTATTGGTAGCATCGGTTTCGAGGATTCTTGGGTTCATGTTGAACTTTTTGCGGGGGGATTTTAGGTGATCCTTAAGCCTCTTTTTTTGTCCTCCCACAGGGTGATCCGCGGTAGTCGATGTTCAGGCTGGCGGATGTGGCCAGTGTAGCGAAGTTGTTTTAGTATGAGGATTTCTTCCAGTGAGGAGGTATGCATGCATTCTCTAATGTTGACATGTGGCACCTTGTCCCACCAATGAATTCCCAGAATGCGTCTCAGGCAGTTTATATGAAAGCTTTCTAGCTTCTTGATCTGATGTTTATATGGTGCCCAAGATTCGCAGCCATAGAGCAAGATGGAGAGGCAGGTAGTCGGGTATACTGAACGCTTGGTAGCCAGAGTCAGGTTTTGGTTATTGAAGACCCGTCTTGAAAGTTTTCCAAAAGTGGCTGAGGCAAGGGCAATTCGTCTGGTGATTTCGTCAGTTGACAGGATGGATCCAAGGTAAGTGAAGTGTTGGACTTCCTTCAATTGGTCCTCTCCTATATTGATCTGTGGGTTGGCTATCTGTCCTACACCTTGGCCTGTGCGCTGGAATAACATTTCTATTTTTTTCAGTGTTAACCGTTAGTCTCATTCGTGTATACGCTTCGCACACACAATTAAGGATGGTATGCATGGAGTGATAACTTGCACGATGATGTTTAAGATGGAAAGTAGGTGTGTATTCTTCAGTCCACCATCTTCACTTTCCCTTGCTGAGTCCAGTGGCAAGGAAATGATCCAGGATGACTGAAGCAGGTTTAAGTTGCAGTGCTCTGCCGAAAAAAAGTTCCTTCTTGGACTATCACCGTGCAGATTTGATCTCCAGGTTTACTCCTGAATCCTTGGCCCTTCCAAGGGCTCCCAAGAGGCAGTGAGGTTGGCCTGGTCATACCACTCGGCACTCGGTCGTTGGACGTACCTTCAATTAAAGGCAGGGGGACCACGAGCAGGTAGTACTCCAACAGTTGAGAGGCAGAGTCTAACTAACCTTATCTTTTATGACTTAAAATTAAAACTTAAGTTTATATATTGCGCATGCACTCCCAAACCCCCCTAGACTAACATGCTGCCATCAGTGGAGGGAATAACTAGGAGGCCAGGTAATCTCTCAATGAGGGGTCCCGATGTAATCGAGACTCCGCTCTGCGCACTTGCAATTTTGGTCTTTGTCTGGGATCCCCACTCGGGGGAGCACCGGGGTCTGACGTGCCGATCTTGGCTTGGTCGCTTACCGAAACGGCAGTGGACTCGTCCGTTCCCGTGGCTTCCGCTGAGGGACAGGAGCCCTGGGTCTTTTTCGTCTTTCTGTTTTTTTCTTTTCTTTTTAGGAGAGGAGGGGGGGAATGAACCCCACTTTTCTCCTCCGCCGGAAGAATTCTTTAGGTCAGATGGACCAGTCTCAGCAAGATCCTTCTCTGAAATGGAGGTCTTGGCTGTCAGACGGGGGAGGAGATCCATCCTCTCCTTATGAGGCCTCGGGGGCCCCGAGTCGTCTGAGGAGAAGTTTGCAAAGGGGCGGACTCGGGTTCTGTGCTTGGCACGAGGCTGGGTTCGACCCCACGGAAGATCCTACCGTCTGGGGCTGGGTCACCTCAGGGACCATGTCCATCTCAATGAGGGCTTCCATGTGGCCATCCCCCACCCCCACCCAGCCCCCTAAGACATCACGGATCCCATTCGAGGTATCTTTTGTCTAGTCTTGGGCCAGCGAACCGGCATCCATCGGGAAAGAGAGGGAGTTTAGATACGCTGGCCCCCTGTAAACTCAGAACGCACGGACTGACGGGTCCTGCCATCCCTTGCCCCCTAAGGGGGTTGGCCCAATCGAGGCGCTTTCGGTGGTCAATATTGGGCCGCATGCGTGGTTTCTTGGCAGTCCCCTGTTAAAGTAAAGGAGGTAATGCCGCTGAAAAGTGGGAGTCGCCCAAGGGCGCCTCCAGAGAAAGGGGTGAGGGGGAGTCCACCACCCCCGTAGGCCTAGGAGAGGAGTAAGCCTTCTCTTCGCTTAAAAAAATTTTGAGTGTACCCTGAAAAAGCACAGGGGGGGAGGGGCTTTTTTTTTTTTGTCACGGAGCTGCCCAAGAGCGGCTCCGACGGTGGTAAAGGGAAAGTGGAGAGAGGGGGCGGGGTGTTACATCATTCGGCATGGTGACCCTATTAAATTAACGGGATACAAACTTTAATCACCCCAAGCATTAGCTCGTCTGCGAGGCGTGAATACGAGGCCGGAAAAGCCAGCTGCCGCCATTCAAGACCACTCCTACCACCCAGTGGACAGGCAAGCCTATCGGCATGGCGGTTCCACCTTGGGCTGGGCATAAAATTGATAGACCGTGAAAGGAGAAAGAAAGGGTATGTGAGGAAGGTGAGGGTGTGGGTTAGTCGTCTACCCTGTGAAATTAGAGGCCGACCAGAGAAAGTTGGGTGAGAGGTTGTATAGAAAGTGAGGGAACAGGATAAGAAAACCGGGTGTCAGAAAGAAGGATAGGAAGCTAAGCTGGGGCCGGAAGGGGCGCTGAATCCTGTCAGCACGGCGGTCAGGAAAGCAAATCGCTGTGCCCCTATGGGGCAGGGAACCCCAAACGGCCCAAGGGCTGACCCCCTCGCAACGAGGCCAGAGCCTCTCTGGTACCAAACTCTAAAAAAAGAAAAGGCCCCAGAGAGAGAGAGGGGTCTAATAAAAGGGGATAAAATGGCTGTCTAGAAGGAATAAAGCCCAGGTAGATTCAAACTAGTTTGTAAGTACCGGGAGCACTGAGGTCGGTAGGGTGTGCGGCTACTCCAGGTGCCAAATAAGACCCACACTGGGCACTCCCTTGCGGGAATTGGGCGCCATGGTGCAACATATCATGGCCTTGAAGGTCACGAAAAAAAACCCAGATGGATCGGTTTGTACTTAGTAGTAGCATGAAGATGGCAAGATAAGGATTATTGTGGCATTGATGCGCGCCATCCATACTCATTTATGGTGGAGTGGGATTATTATTATTAAATTATGATCTTAGCAGGTACCACACAAGACAAAACGGGCTCGGCGACATCCCAGTCCATTACCGTCATTGCCTATTGCGCTCGCGCGAACAAGACTCGGGTGCGCTACTTACCAGACCGGCAATCCATGTCCAGGCATAGCCACCTCATACGACACGCAGCGGAAGAAGGAATATATATTGGCGTTCTTCCTGCCCGGCACAAACATGCTTAAAAATTCCTGAGGAATGGTTGGGACTCTTCCCTTACCGCAATTTGCATCCCACGCCTATCCCCCGACATGCCATGGAGGGTCGTCACTTACCCTTCCTTGCATGGGCATTCCAAACGCAATTTCAACCCATCAAAACAAATTCGATTGCCTTACTGCCACCTTTGGCCCCTCCATTTGTTTCATCATATATCGCCTTTCCCCAATAGTGGGGTAGGCGCGCATCAGCGCCATTTAAAAGGACCTCTCTACTTACAAGGAGTATTTTCACAGGCAGGAGATAGATCAGAATCCGTCGCTTATTTTTCTTGCTTCTAATGTGGCAATGTTGAAAGGCGAAGGACAACACGGTGTCGGCTGGAAGGGAGAAAAGAGGTGGTCGTTATCCTCTTTATCGAAATCCTTCGCCCGCCCGGGTAATGAAATTAGGATAATAATCTGAATGACAAGCACTGACAAGCTCGAGGGAACCGGAGTTCTCGTTGGAGGGGTGGGGAGTAATATCGTGATTTGACACCAACCTTCGTAAACGAGGAGGAAGGAGTCATTTCATGTCAGGGGTATGGGTATATAAGTACCCCATCAGAAGGTTTCGGGGCGGAGGCAAGTGAAGAAGGGAATGAAAGACCGGTGTTATGATGGTTGTGCGCTACCTACCACCGGGGAGAGGGGGGGGGGCACAATGTGCCCGCCAATAGAAAGCTAATCTTTGACAAATTCTGAATTTTGTGTCCGCTCTCGCTTGGAGTGATGAGACTCGGCACCTAGGCGTTAGAAATCCAACACCGAATACACTAGGCTAACGAGAGCTCCGTTAGCGCGCATCAGTACCATAGGATGAAATGTTTTCTAAGGGGTTTACCGCCAATTCGCACCGTCTGATACCCATCTCAGTGAGAATTTACCAGTTTAACGTGCAATCAGCGACGCTAACGACAATGGCCAAAAAGTAGACTTGAATCGCGACACCATTTGGTGGTTAATCATGGCTAATGCGGGTTAACTCTATGGAAGAAACGGTATTTCAATAAAACCAAACATGACAACCATCCAGAGTTTCTTAAAATTGAGCTTAACATCCTCTTTCCTTGCAACTTAGGTCTAGAAAAAAAAACCCTCTGAACAGTGAGGACCTTTTCAAAGCAAAAACCAAGGGGAGCATCTCCGCCAGGTTTGTAATAAGTGAAGATAGAGGAAGTTAAAATGTGTGGAAGATATACAGCCACAGATTCCGCTACAGAGGTTGGGGCATGGAGGGTATGCAAACCTATATCAGAGGCATCATGATTTCAAAGCTACACCTGACACGCCCATGTGACATTTGCTGACCAGACATCAAACGGTATCCCTAAAGGATTAGTACTGTTTCCCACCCTCTTTAACCTATACATGCCTGACCTATCCACAACCAACTCGCTCAAGATAAACATCTTCATATGCAGACGCCATAACTCGCCCATGCACGCACGAAAGCAAACACATGGCTACCTATCTTTCCAACCCTATCTCAACACACTACACCCATGGTTCATCACAAACAGACCGAAAAGAGCCCCAACCAAATCAATAGCTACCCTCCTCATCAGCGATGAAATGGGAACAATAAAACGCGCCTTAATTAATCATAAACAAGACCCCCAAAAGCAACACCCCAAAATAATTGGATAACTTACATCAATGACATTAAAATAGCAGATGTATCACAAACATCAATAACAAATATACACAAGACACTATCAAATCACTTGCACATATTTGGACACACCAAAGAAACCACAGCCAGATTATATAAAAAGACTCATGAATGAACTCATAACCTCTCAAAGATTCATTAACCCTCCCCAAACCACTAAAAATAACCACAGGCTACACAGCAACTATACTCAAAACAAATTCCTAAAGTTCAAGGATCACCTTGAAATGTGAGGCAAACAAATACTAGCCAGACTCCATAAACCTTAAACACACTACACTGCATGGCAGAACACCCCACAAAGAAACAATAAAACATCAAATTCATACTCCCCGACATCCACCCTTCTTCATGAGAACAGTCCAATTGGCCAGGCTGGGGTGGCATATGGACATCACCCACCCCTCCTGAGCTACTAGAATAGGTTGGGTAGAACCACCGCAGATGCCTGTCCAGAATGCAACCCCACCCCTTTACACAAACACATTGCACACACAAACAACACAATATACATTCTCTGAGGGCTCTGTGGGGAAGGCCATATCCTTCCTCAGGCTCGCAGGGCTACTTGGCCAGTCTGAGGACCATCATCAACAACAACCAAGGATAAAATCATTTGGTATGGGGTTTAACCACCGAATCCCACTCAATTAATATGCCTTTTATTTCAATTTAGGGGACCTACTAAATCTGAATCGGGATTCCATCCAGTGACTAACCACACCCACTGTGACTTCACTTCGCTCAACATGAGGTGGGGTTTCCATTTGGCTAGGCTGAAGCCTGGACCAAGGACAAATAAAACAGACTAAAGTAAAGTCCTCCCATCCCCCATCAGTGAAGGAGGAGGAAGTGGAGAAGAATCAGTGAATAAAGAACACAAATGTGCACTGACCCCATTGTGGGAAATTGGTTGAAGAAATGAACACAAAGGCGGGTGTGCAACAACGGAGAGTAATGCGATTAAGCAAGAAAAGTACTCCTTGGGTTTTTTTCTTTTAAGAGCTGATCTGGCGACTGCCTACTTGGGCATTAGTCGACGTATTAAAACTGGCCTAGTTCTAGGCTACTTTAAAATAAAATTAAAGAGAGAAAAAAAAAAACAACACCCCAAAAGGGGGAAAGGAAGCAAGCTGGTGCGTCGGGGAGAGGTCCCCGCGGCGCAGGTGCGTGCAACTAAAGGAGAAAAACAAACAAAAAACAAAACGAAAAAACAACAACAAACAAACCTTGCTTAAATAATAGGGAGAAGGCCGGCCTCCCCCAAGAAGTCAACAAGTCCACAAGTCAATGTGCACGAATCTGTCCCGAGCACAAGGGACAGGCGGTAGCGAACCCGCCCATCCCGGTACTGGGACAGGTATCGTGCGCGAAGATCACCCAGACTGGGACATTCGACAAGAATGTGCCGAACAGTCTGGGGGACGACGCAGTCGTTGCAATAGGGCGCAGGCGAGCGCTCCATCAGATAGCGATGCGTCACACGAGTGTGTCCGATTCGGAGACGACAGAAAGCAACCTGAAGCCGCCGCGGCATTGGGGGATAGATCCATGGGAACAGTCGCGGCGCAATGGCACGCAACTTTAAGTTCCCTTCGACCGTCTCCCATCTTCTTTGCCAAGCAGTCCGAAGAGCTGCCCGTATTCCTGCCATGTAGTCGGTGTGAGGAAGAGCGAAACGCTGGACTGGTCGCAGAGTCCTCGCAGACTCTTTGGCGCGCTCATTCCCCGCAATTCCTACATGTCCAGGAACCCAGCAGAAGATAATCTCGACATCTGCCCGGCTCGCCAAAACCGTGGCGTCACGGATATCGCGAACCAGGGGATGCGGAGATTCCAATGCCCCGAGAGCACTCAGGGCGCTTTGTGAGTCGCTATAGATCACAATCCGGTCTCCGAACCGGGCACGTCGCGTAATCTCCCGTACCGAGTGGTGTATTGCCACCAGCTCGGCCGTGAAGACAGACGCAGCGCCTGGTAGAGCCCCGCTGACTTCAAAGAGGGGATACGGCGTGGAAGCCGACCCCCTCTTGGGACTTGGAGCCATCCGTATACACTGGCACGGTTCCAGCGTGACACGATGTGTGCTCCAAAAAGGTCGAACGCAATACTCCCGGCGCAGTACAAGCTTTGGGAGCAGAGGCGTGGCGACAAATAGCCAAATGTGGTACCCTCCAGGGTGGCGTCCTGGGCAGAACCAGGGGCGCCACCGGCCCGAGAGCTATATCTACCTCTCGAAGGAGTTTCCTGGCCCTAAACCCAAAGGGCTTAGGGTATGACTGGCGTCTCTCGGCGGCATAGGCACCATCGAGATCAGCTGCGGATGCAGTGAGAGCTGTTGGCGACTGAGGGAGGCGCCGGGCTCGCGCGTACAGGCGAGTGATGCACTGCACGCGGCGCAGAGCGAGTGGCATCTCCCCAGCATCGACCAACAGGCTCTCAATGGGGGAAGTGCGGAAGGCACCGGTCGCAAGGCGAAGGCCGGTGTGGTGGATCGAATCCACCTTCCGCAATAAACGCTCGGCTGCGGATGCATAAAACTCGCATCCGTAGTCGAGCTTCGAGCGAACAAAGGATCGATAATAAAGTAAGGCGGTAGCCCTATCAGCGCCCCAAGCACTGAACGTCACGGAACGGAGAATGTCCATGGCGCGGGTACAAGAGACCCTAAGGCTGCGAATATGAGCCTCCCAGGTGAGGCGTCGGTCGAATACAAGACCAAGGAAACGGTGCGACTCAACCACATCCAGGCGCAACCCATCAAGAAACAAATCTGGGTCGGGGTGAAGCCGTGGATGGCGGCAGAAGTGCACCACCTTAGTCTTGGCCAAAGAAAACCGAAACCTGTGCGCTTCGGCATAGCGAGAGACGCGGTTCAATGCCTGTTGGAGTCGACGCTCCAGAGTTGGCATCTGGGCCGCGCCAAAAGAGATCGAAAGGTCGTCCACGTAGAGTGTAGCGAGAACATCTTCCGGCAGCACCGAGGTGATGCCGTTGATGCTCAGGGCAAAGAGTGTGACACTGAGGACACTTCCCTGCGGGACACCCTCTTCCTGCTCCTTTGGGCCGGAGAGGGCTCCCCCCACCCGTACGCGGAATCGTCGATCTCGCAAAAATTCAGATATAAACATTGGGAGGCGTCCCCTCGCCCCCATCGTGTGGAGAGTCTCCATGATACCGTATCGCCATGCGGTATCATAGGCCTTCTCCAGATCAAATAACACCGTGGCGTAGTGCTGTCTACGAAGGAAAGCCTCGCAGACGGCATTTTCCAGTCGGAGCAGAGCATCCGACGTGGAGTGGAACTTACGGAAGCCGCACTGTGCAGAAGACAGATGGCCTCCGCTGTCCAGGAAATAGGCTAATCTAACATTTACCAATTTCTCCATCAACTTGCACACGCAAGAGGTTAGAGATATTGGGCGGAAACCGGTCGGAGTAGAGTGATCTCTCACCGGCTTGCGAAAGGCGAGCACAGTAGCGATTCGCCAGGAGTCTGGGAGGACACCTTCCACCCAGATCCTGTTGAACAAATCTAACAGAAAGGCCATGCCTCGCTCACCCAGGTGTCGAAGCACGGCGTACGGGACATCGTCCGAACCATGGGCGGTGTCCGCGCACGAAGCGAGAGCGGAACGCAACTCACTCACAGTAAACTTGTCGTTGAAGGGTTCTCCGCCTCTGGAGGTAAAGTCCAGCCGGCGGCCTTCCGCGACATCACGACGTGCATTGAATGCTGGCGGAGCAGCATCACGGCTAGAGAATGCGGAAAAAGCGGTCGCTAAGGATTCCGCCACGGACGCGGGGTCCGAGATTGCGGTCCCATTCTCCTGGAGAACGGGAGGGGGGTCCTGCGAGAACTTGCCCCGAATCCTTTTGACTCGCTTCCACACCTCAGCTAAAGGGGTCTTCCCGTTAAGTGAAGACACGTATGCCCGCCAAGAAGAGCGGCGGGCGTGCTTCGAAATATACCGGAACCTAGCCCTAGCCCGACGAAATTCAGCGACAGTGAAATCGTTCGGGCGGTGCTTATAGCGCATGTAGGTATAACGCTTCTGTTTGAGGGCCGTCTCACACTCGGCCGACCACCATGGGAGTGGTCGGCGTGCAAAACGGCCAGACGTCCTAGGAAGAGTAGTCAGGCCCACGGCGATGAGGTTGCCGGAGAAGAACTCAACGGCCTCATCTACCGACCTAAACTCGTCGACTGAGATAGAGAATTCAGTCATTTCCTGAAATGCAGGCCACCGCGCCCGCGCCAAGCACCACCGAGGTGGTCTCTCAGGCGGCAGTTGCCCTGAAAATGATATTTGAATGGGAAAGTGATCACTACCATGGAGGTCATCGACCACCCCCCCAATCAAAATCAGGCTGTGCATCCGAAGAGCACAAAGATAGGTCAAGGCAAGAAAATGAAGCGGTTCTCGGACAGTGATGCGTAAACTCATCCAAGTTTAGGACACCCATCTCAAGCTCTTCGATCAGATCGGCAAGGACTTGTCCCCTGGGGTTTATGGTGTAATCTCCCCAGAGAGGATGCCTGCCGTTCAGATCTCCAAGCAAGAGATAGGGCCTCGGCAACCGTGCCACGACGCGGCGGAAGTCCCCCGCATCGAAGTCAGCTGACGGTGGAATGTACGCAGAAATGATAGTATACCTCCTATCCAGGTGCAGCTGCACAGCCACTGCCTGAAAGGAGGTATCTAAAGAGAAAGGAAGAACGGAGACATCATGCCGGGTGTAAACCGCGCATCCCCCAGCCCGGTCGTCCCGCGGTGGTCGTGTCGCAAGACCCTTATACCCCGGGAGGGCGGGCAGGGGGCACGCGCCTAGCATGGTCTCCTGCAAAAAAATAGCTAACGGGGAACGGGACGAGGCGAGCCTCCGCAGCTCCTCCCAGTTGGCCCGGAGTCCACGGCAATTCCATTGAAGGAATATGCCCTCCAGGCCTAGCTCGGAGGAGACGCGGGGGCCCTCCTCGAATTGAAGACCCTCACGGGAATGGCCGTACGCTTCCCGGGGGCAGAACCCCGGGCGCTGTTGGCCGGACAAAGCGCTGTCGCCTTCGAGGACTTATTGGGGGAGGTTGGGCTCGCCATGCAAGTCTTTTCCTCCCTCCGCCTCGAAACCTTAGGCGGGCGCTGCGGCTTCGGAGGCGGGGGGCCCTCTTTTCGAGGAACCACCGTCTCCGAGCCACTCGCTCCACCTCGGGGCTTGGGCGAAGGAGCCGAAGCTCCTTTGTTGCTGTCCTCCTTTCGGGGGACAGCTTTAGGAACCCCCGAAGATGGCCTAGCGACCATCTTCAGGGGTGTTGCCTCCTGTGAGTCTAACGACTCGGTGGAGGCGCGTGGCCGTTTCGCCTTGCGGGAAACGGTCACGCTGGGGGAAGAGGGGGGAGCCCTGGTTTTAGCCGGGGCTGGGTATGAACCCTTTTTGCCGCCAGCTTTACCAGGGGAGCGCCCGCAGAAGGGCTCCGAATGGGCGCAGAAACAACCGTGCTCGTTGGCCTGGATGGGCCAGGAGCAGAGGGTGCCTTTCGAACTACTGAGGCATATGACGTCCCAGGCAGAGCTGGGCGCGCCAGGACCAAGTCCTTAGCCTCGCGGAATGAGAGTCTATCCTGGGCCTGAACGGCCAGGATTTCTTTCTCCAGGAGATATGCACCACATTGCTTCGAAGAAGCAGGGTGCGGCTCTCCGCAATTGACACACTTGGCCACACACGATTTGGACTTATCGTGTGCGACCTTGGAGCAATTTACACAGACTTCGGGTGACCCCGAATTTGCACGTCTATATGAGCGATTCGTATGGCCGAAGCAGTGACAGTAATAGCACCGCCGCGGCAGTGGCACGAATGCCTTCACGCGGTAGCGGTACCAACCGGCACGCACCGACTCAGGGAGCTTGTCACAGTCGAACGTGACGAAGAGTGTAGGGGTGGGTCTCGAGGCCCCTCCCTGTTTTCTCATCACACGTTCGACCTTGACCGCCCCATGGTCGTCCAGCTCTAGGGTGATGTCCTCAATGGAGTAGTCAACGAGTTCCCTTGCATAAACTACTCCTTTCACAAAGTTCATGGTAGAGTGCGGCGTCACACTCACCGGGGTGCCATGAAGTGTCCGAAGAGCACTTATCTTGGCCGCCTCGGCGGGATTCGCCGCATTCGCCAGAAGGCTGCCGTCCGAGAAACGGGTCACCTTCGGCTCTCTACCAATTGCACTAGCTAATCCTCTCCTCTGATGGATCATGTTGCCCTTGGACAACATGGTGCCATCAGTGGAGCAAATAACGAGGAAGCGTTTAAAGCCAGCGGGCTCGAAAACGCCAGGTAACCTCTGAATGAGGGGCCCCGATGTCATCGAGGCTCCGCCCTGTGCACTTTTGGTCTTTGTCATCGTCAGGAGCTCCGTACCCGGGGAAGCAGAGGGCCCGGATGTGCCGATCTTGGCTTGGTCGCTTGCCAAAGTGGCAGCAGACCCATCCGTCCCCGTAGCCCCCGCGGATTGAGAGGAGCCCCGAGTCTTCTTCGTCCTTTTCTTTTTTTGGAGAGGAGGGCGGGGAATGAACCCGCTTCTCACCCCCGCCGGTAGAAGCCCCCAGGCCAGATGGACCGGCCTCAGCCAGGTCCTTCTCCGAAATGGAGAAGGTCCTGGTGGTCGCAGGGGCATCATCCGGAGGAGATCCCTCCCCTCCTTGTACTGCCTGAGAATCCACAGCCGTTTGATGAGGACCTTGCATAGGGGCGGATTCGGGTTCGGTGCTTGGCGCCGAGCCCGGATTCCCCCCCATGGAAGGCCCTACCGTCTGAGGCTGGTTTTCCTCAAGGACCCTGTGTGTCACAGGAGGGGCCTCCAGTTGGCCATCCCCTCCCAGGACATCGCAGGTCCCCTTGGCAGCGTCATAAGTCTTTAGTGGGGAGGCACAGGCCTTGACCCCGGCAAGGTTTAATATTTTTGCCAGCAGGTCTTTTGAGGGAAGCGACCGAAGGGGCCTGGCTTCCCTCTCCCCCCTAAGGCGGTTTGCCCTACCGAGCCGCTTGTACGAGGGGCGGTCGGTAATGGGCTGCCTGCTGGCTTTCTTGGCAGTCCCCTTAGAAAGCAAAGGAGGGACTGCCGCTGGAGATAGGGAGGTGCCCAAAAGCACCTCCAGAGAAGGGGGTGAGGGGGAGTCCCCTACACCCGTAGGCTTAGGAGAGGAGTAAGCCTCCTCTCTGGTTAAAGAGGTATGGAGGGTCCCCTGCGCAAGCACAGGGGGGGGGACCTCCATCTTTTCTGTGGAGCTGCACGAGGGCGGCTCCGTTGTTTTAGGGGGAATTAAGGGGAGATGGTTTTTTTTTTCATCATTGGGCATGGTGACCCTCTTTGTTTTACGGGACGCAATAGCTCATCACCTCTTGCAGTTGCCCGCACTGCAAGAGGTGCTTACAGGCCTGGCAGAGCCAGGCGCCGCCATTTGGGACCACCCCTCCCGCCTGGTGGCCTGGCAGTCCATCGGCATGGCAGCTCCACCTTAGACACAGCGTAAAAAAATATAGGTTGTGAAGAGGAGAGGAAAAGGGATGTGTGGAAGGTATGGGTGGGGATGAAGCAGGTTGTTAAAAACCAGCCACCCCAGACCGGAGCTCAGGGGTTAGGGAACATTGTCCCCCACCCCCTCAGCCCCGATGCGGGACGGTTGGCTGAAAGGAAGGTCAGCATCTACCCTGTGAAATTAGAGGCTGACCAGAGAAAGTTGTGGGAGAGGTTGTGTGAAAAGAGAGGAAACAAGTGTTTTGAAGGAAGGAAGAGAGGCTAAGCTGGGGCCGGACGGAGTGCTGAATCCCATCAGCACGGCGGCCAGGATGGCAAATCGCCGTGCCCCTTACGGGGTACTCCTTAGGGAGTACAACTACAGGAAGGTGATACAAATAGCCCCCCTCCCCCTCACACCTCAGAGGAAGGACCTGCTTTATCTGCTGAGATTGTGTCTAACAGGGAGAATTGCGCACTCTCCCGGTAACGATCGCTCTACGTAGCCTCCTCTTTAAATTACTCAAATTGTATATGTATATCCTCTACACATTTCAACTTTCCCTAACTTCACCAGTTTCTTTGCGAACATCTTTCAAAACTTTCTGGTGATACTCTCATTGATCTTCCTTAATTTTAAATAACAATAGGTCACACAACCTAACCAATATTTGGGTCTAGGGAAGGTAACACCAAAAGTAATCGCACAGGGTGACTAACAATCACCAATGGAAAGCAAAAATCAGCTTGTTTTGTCATTAGACCAACAAATGGTAGGGATAGGTATTTGCTTATCATAAACATCCAGGAATCAAATTCAATTCTAGATCTCCAGCCTCCACTACCCCTGGGCTAAACCTACCACCATTTTCTTAAAGCCAAAATAGAAAAATTGGACAGACATCCAGATACAACATCCAACAACACACCTGACTTAAAATCAGAATCGAACATCGCTTTCCTGCCTGTGTAGTACTTGTAGGTGACCAACTGTGACAGGGGGTAATTGTCTTTAAAGGGTAGAGCTTCAATGGCACGAATCATGGGCTTGCAAAGGTTCAATTTATTGATTTTGAAATAAATTTTGAGGAATTGATTCACAAGATGAAGCAAACCCCAACGTTTCGTCACCTCTTCACTAGTTCTCCTGAAAAAGTAAAACTGATCATTAAAATCTGTCAATACCAATGCTCAATTTAAGAAAAAAAAATCTTATTTTTTGCAAGCCAATGAGTCTAGATTTATTCCGGGCCAGAATGACTCAAGCACACCCCTCTCAATGCACACTGATTACATGCAAAAATCTCCCTAGTGTTAGTCCATTTTCTCTTAAATACAGATAGCCCATCTTTTGTTTACATCATCTTCCAACCCTTAACACACTATTTTCATATATTCTCTTCAGATGTTTATTTTCTTACATACCAACTACTTCAGAACATTCTCACTCACATCTTTTTCCATGAAGATACAAAGCTGAGATACTGCAAGAAATTCCACCATCCCATATACAAGCAACCGTTACTCACAAAACAATCCACACACCACCATACAATCCCTGGCTCCAAACCACCACTGAACATCAAACCAGATGAAAGATTCCTCCTATACCACAAACAGGTCGCCATGTGAAGGCTTCGGTGCGGTCACCACCCAAAACTAAACACATGCAAATACAGCACGAGCCAGACTGACACAGACATCTTTCCCTACTGCCACCAGTGGGCACTACACACAGTTCAACACCTATTCACGACATGCTCAACATAAGCACATCTGAAACAAAACCTACAGATACACAGATGCAGGATCTGTGGAAGAACCCTGTCTGGTCGTGTGAGTTCATCATGGCTGCCAGCCAAGGGAAGGAACCCTAGCTGAGGGCAACATCAGTAAAGCTGACTCTCAAAATGTCCATTTATACATCTCTTTCTTCTTCGACTCACTTCACCAATGTTGGGAAACATCTGTATTGCAAAGTTCACATTCAGACCCTTAGTATTCTCTAGCCCTGTGATCACCCCCAGACTTCCCTATCATTCAAAACCTCATCACCTCATTGGCATCATTCTCATTCATGATACAAACTAGATTCTTAAAACAGAGCAATTGTTCAAAGATCACTTCAAATTCTAATACCATACCCCACACTATGACCACCACCACCACCAAACGCACTCACCTTACTCCTTTTCTACTTTTAGCCTCATCACACATACCCTATCAAATGCATCAATCAAAATTTCCACACACATACACACATCCTCTCAGCCATGTACACTAGCATAGACAGGACCCACATGGACCTCTCGCTAGCCTAATGGATGAGACATTGGCCTTACAACATTGAACCGTAGGTTTGATCCCAATGAGCACAGATATGCAACTTTAGGGGTAGTTCTGAGTTGGCTGCCCATTGGCCGATATGCTGATACCCATCATTGGGGTAAATAGCTCCACACATACAACCAATCACAACACTGGTATCATTTTCCTTCTTGTATTCACAGCAGAACATACTCACCCTCTCCTTTCTACCAGAACCCTGATGATGGAGTACTAGACTAGTGACCCTATGGGGATACTCATATCCACATATGATTGCAGATTGGTGCCCAAACACAATACTACCCCTCCCCTTCCCCAATGAAGGCCGACCCCCGGTACCTTGTGACTCACCAGCGATTCAGATCCTTATGTACATTTCATTATCCAGGTCAGTGGCTCTCGCCCACGATGTTAAGAACAGGTGAGCTAACTTAAGCTATCTTACCCCTCTGCACCTCCTTCTGTCTTAGTTCTCTCAGCATGGCATGTTAATATCTGGTGGAGTAATAATGGAGCACAGATTTATGCTGCACGCTGTTCATATGTTTGTGGCATGGCGTGGCATGACATCACAGCCGGTGGTGTAATGGTGGCCGGGTGTGCTGGTGGAAGGTAGTGTTTCTCTTTTTTACGTGTCTTGTGATAGAGTGTAGAATTTAATTCATATTTATTTTGGTTCTTTAATTAATTAATTAATTAATTGAGCTGCTGAAATTTATCTTGGAAAATAATCTAGATGATGTTCTTAGTGAAATTACAAAACTGATAAAAATCCTCTTGACAATTCCCATGACTACATCAAGAGGCAGAATGCCACTTTTCAACACTGAAAAGAATAAAAACTTTTCTAAGAAGCACTATGAATTCTAAAAGACTAAATGCACTTGCAGTGATTTCAATGGAGAAAAAATTCCTCACTAGTCATCCAGAGATCAAAGAGATAATCATTAATCTTTTCATGCAAATTAAAACAAGAAGAATGGATTTCATTTTTAAATGAATGGATCAAGCTTGAACTGTAACAATTTAGGCTATTAGTAAATAAAAAAATTATTTTGTTCTGTTTAGGATTTTATCAATAAATTTTCTTTTTATATGTTTATTTCCTTTTAACAATATTAAAACAATGCTAAAAAATTTCTGATGCAGCACCGTCACTGATTTTAGCTACAAGCCACCACTGATAGGACATGATGGTCAAGTGTCTCGGTGTGCAGTTTGTGATTTGAAGTGTTATTGGGCATGGCAGTGTCCACACGCGTATGAGAACAATAATAATAGAGTCATTGAAGAAGATGATCAGATTGAGTGTGTGCAATCATCAATGTTTATGGGTGATGTACACAATGAAGCAAGAGAAACTAAGCTGCTTTCATTGCTCGAAGAGTCGGAAGGCTGCGCTATACTAGACACCAGTTGTTTTGCTACAGTATGTGGTAGTTTGTGGCTGCAGTGATACCTAAATTCCCTATCTAAATATGACCAGTCATTAATTAGAGAGCAGCCATCTGTTACTTTGGTGATGGCACCTCTGTACCTTCATTGAAGAAATTAACAACTCCTTGTTGGATAAATAACATGCCTGTGGAAATCACTACTGATGTTGTCAAGGCTAATATTCCGTTGTTGCTGAGCAAGAAGTCTATAAAAACTGCTGGCATGGTTTTGGATTTTGTGAATGATACTGTGAAGAATGCCAACAATGGGTCAAGCTAGGTTCTAATTCATCTGGACACTATGTACTACCATTGTGTAGATGACTAGACCACATAGTGATGTTGGCTTCTACTGATGCTGATGTGAAGAAAGTTGCCTTGAAACTACAAAAACAATTTGTACATCCCACAGCTGAAAAATTGATCAAACTTCTAAGAAATGAGGGCAGCAACAATGTTGATCTTGAACAGGAAATTAATGATTTACCAAGCATTTGTGAAACATTTGTTAAATTTAAAAGACCCGTTTCTAGACCAGTTGTATGTTTACCAATGGCAATGAGTTTTAACAAAAGTATTGCAATGGATTTGAAAGAGTGGGGTCAATGTTACTTCATTGTGATAGTCAACATGGCTATGGGATTTTGTACAGCAACAGTAATCAAAAACAAAACTGCTTTAACAATCATTAGAGGTTTGTTCATGTGTTGGATTAGTCTATAAGATCCTCAGTGATAAGAGGGGGGAAACGGGAGAATAATGATGAGATGAGAGCCCTTGGTGATGCATTTAATATAAAGGTGATAACTACAGCAGCAGAGAACCTGTGGAGTCACACGACTTGTGAACGGCTTGATGCAGTCATTGGTAATCTAGTAAATAAAATTATGGCTGATTGTAGTTGTGATCTGAAGACTGCACTTGCCTGGGAAATTTCTGCACGTAATGCCTTGTTGAATAATTCAGAATTTTCACCTAACCAGCTAGTATTTGGCTTTAACCCTACTATGCCTAATGTGTTTTGCAAGAAACTTCCTGTGCACAAACTGGTGATGGCTTCCACTATATTGTAAAAAATAATTTGAGTGCTGTGCACTCTGCCAGGCAGCAGTTTTTGAAGATTGAGTCAAACGAGCGACTGAATAGAGCATTAAGAAGCAATGTGGATACTACCAATGTGGAAAATCTAAGTAATGGTGATGAAGTTTTCTACAAGAGTAATGACATAACAAGCGGCACAGGCACGGCGTTGTGATCGGTCACGACAGAAAGCAGGAGTTGGTTCATCATGTCATCTATATGAGAGTTCATGCTTGTCGCTTAACCCATGCTCCAGTTAGCACAACCATGTCCAGTGAAGAGGACTACTATCCTCCTGTGGCTGATGGTAATGATGATGATCACAGCCATGACAGCGATGATGACAGTAGTGATGAGACTGCTGAAGTGCATCAGATGGCTGATGGTAATGAGAATCAACATGAAGATAGTTGCATTGATATCAGTGGTAACTGCAGACTGAATCAAAGTTGGACAGCGATTTCAAAGTGTGAGTTGAGCTACCTGTCACCTTGTCTCTGGTAAGGTGATAAGTAGGGCAGGAAAAGCCAAAGTAACAAATTTTGATGGTACTGTTTGTTGGATTGACTTCAATGATATTGTTGAATTGTCTGTGATATCTAACAGTGTAGAGATGGTTGTATTGTCTAATAGTGATGATGTGATGGCAGCGAAAGAAGCTGAAATACAAACTGGAGAAACAACAATGTTTAGGAAAAAGTTGGTCAAGATGTCGTATAAGTGAGGTGGGGGATAACTGAGAAAGTGCAAGATAATAAGACGGTTACTAAAGCGAGATTAGTAGCATGTGACTTTGAAGAGGACACTAGTAATAGCAACCACCGTGCAATCACATTTAGTATAAATTGCAATCGTAACTATATAATTAATAGCAACGAAAGAGTCCCAGACTTTAGAAAAGCGAATTTTACTAAGCTCAGAACAAAACTTAGGCAAAAAAATTGGAGCAACTTGCATGACATAAATGATAAATGGACATTTTTTACTAGCTCATACTTCAAGCCGGTGAAAAAATGTATTCCTTTAAAAAATCGTCGTTCGCCACACGAAAATAGACCTAAATAGTGGAGTAGCGAGATAGCTAACTGTCTACGAGACAAGGGCAATGCCCATATTAGATCAAAAACTTCTAACGATGAGACAGAATGCGCCAAATATTCAGACTTACGACATAAATCCAAAAGGTTAATTAAACAGAGTAAAAAGTCCTTGTAATCACATGTGGCAAATCAAAGTAAAACCAATCCGAAAGAGTTCTATAGTTACATAAGACAAAAGAGAGAAATATCTAAATCTATCAGACCACTAACTGATGAGAGCGGAAACTTTACCACGAACGATGAACAAATGAGCTGTATTTTAAACACATTTTTTTACATCAGTCTTTACTACAGAAGATCTTAGCGAAATCCCAACACAGACAGCTATCCAAATAGGTTACAAGTAGTATCACCGTTACAGAATGAGACATACTGAGATGCATTGAAAAGCTTAAGGTAAATAAGTCACCCGGCCAGGATATGGTCTTCCCTCGAATATTAAAAGAAGCCAAAAACAAACTAGCCAAACCATTGTCATTATTGTTTAATTATTCGTTATAGACCGGAACTATACCCGATGAGTGGAAGCTCGCTAACGTACCACCAATATTTAAAAAAGGCAGTAGATCTCTACCTAGTAATCATCGCCCAATTAGTTTAACCTCAGTCATTTGCAAAATGTTAGAGACTCTTATACGCGAACTCATTAACCACTTGGAAGAAAAGAAGCTACTTAGAGACACCCAACAGGGCTTTCGAAATAAACGCTCTTGTCTAACGAATCTATTAGACTTCTTCAATGATATTTTTAATAATACGATGAAAGTAAAGCAGTTGACATAATTTACTTAGACTTTCAAAAGGCCTTCAACAAAGTTCCACACAAACATTTACTAACTAAATTAAAAGCGCACGGAATTGAAGGCGCGATAGCAAGGTGGATAGAATAGGCAATGCGTAGTTATAAATGGAAAATCATCGAGCTGGACGGACATCACTAGTGGGGTACCTCAGGGGTCTGTTCTAGGACCAGTTCTTTTCTTAGTATACATTAACGACTTAGATGAAGGCAATGCAGGCATAATAACGAAGTTTGTTGACGACACCAAAATCGTGAATTCAGTACAGAATGAAATGCAGAACAACCTCTATAAATTATCGAACTGGGCGCAAACGTGGCAAATGCCTTTTAACACCGACAAATGCAAAATCCTCCATATCGGATACTAAAGTGTCAAAGCAAATTACTCACTAAATGGTACTCAACTCTTAAGCGTAGACAGAGAGACAGACCAAGGAGTAACAATATCGAGCGATCTAAAGCCCACTCAACAATGCTCACACGTCATTAAAAAAGCGAATAAAATAATTGGATTCATTGGTAGAGCGTTCGAGTATAAGTCCAAAAATACAATCCTTACTCTCTATAATTCCTTGGTCCGGTCCGTCCCATTATGGAATACGTCCAAGCCTGGTGCCCGTACTATCAGATAGATATAGTGAATTTAGAACAAGTCCAACAAAGGCTCACTAAAATGATACAAAGTCTAAGGAACAAAACCTACAAAGAGTGACTTAGAGAACCGAATCTCTTTCCATTAAATTACCGTAGATTAAGAGGGGACTTAATTCAGATCTTTAAAATTACCAAAGGCATAGACAATATGGACCGCAATAAATATTTCTCTATCAACCAGTCAAATTACACGAGAGGAAACGGTTGTAAAATTATAGGTAATCATTTTAACTCGCACGAATCTAAGAACTTTTTTAACCGAATCGTGAACTTATGGAATGGGCTTCCTCGTAAAGTAATAGACTGCAACACCGTAGATACTTTCAAACGCCGTATAGATAAATACTTTGAATCAAATCCCAGACTAACAGAGTTTTTATAACGATTAACTAACTTCTGAGCATTCAGGTGTCAGGTTAACCCAATTTCCCCTAAATAAATTTCACTTTGGGATCTCTCCCATGTTTCCTGTACAGCTCTCTCTCTCTCTGACAAGACACTGTGTTGATAAAAAGAAAAAGAAAGAGCATGTTCTAAGCCTAGATGAGTAAGATAATTTTATTCTACATCTATATAAAATGTAAATACGTTTCTGTCATCTTTTTCAAACACATAAATCCTAGATATGTTCATGAATAAATACATTAAAAAATATCCTACAGAAGATTTGCATCTCCAAACGGTACTAGCAGTGTCCAATAAGTCAAAAAGTTTTAAAATAAGAATGGAAGTAGTAGATGGATCTAATAGATAATAAGCGTCAAAAATATAAAAAATTGCATGTTAAAAAAAAAAGTTAAAAAGAGCATGTTCTAATATAAGATTATTAAGATAAGTTATATTTTCTTTAATTTTTTGTATATATTAATGTGTTCCTGCTCTCCTGTTAAAATTTCCTGGTTGCATCTATTTTCTAACACTACCAGGTATATATTTTCACTATTCCAAGCCCGAAAACGGGTGGGAGACTTCATCTTTGCTATCCTATGCCTTACACTAAATATTGTATATAGGTAAAATTAGGATAAAAATAAAGGTACTTCCATTGTAATGGACCGAACGGTCTCTAAAGGTAGTTACTATCTTCCTCATTATCTTTTATTTCAGGCAACCTAGTTTGGACTGCAAGGTCTGTTGTGGCCTGTTCATCTATGTAACTCAAGGAACCGCCTACGTGTTTCATGGAAGCAGTGCATCTGGCTTTGTTTCTGGCATCTTCCAAGCAGTGGGAGTGTCACACTGTTGATGTTAAGGCTGCTTATCTGCAGGGCAAGTCATTGAATGTGAGCTTTACTTGAAACCTCCTGAATATTTTAATAGTAACTTGTGGAAATTAAAGAAGACAGTTTGTGTGATGCAGCCAGAGCTTGGTATTTAAGAGTGAAGGGTGAATTACACTGGTCTGCGTTTCAAAATTTTTTTCAAAGGTCAAGGTTTTTCCAACTGATTTAGGATCCTTTTTGTATGGTGAATTAAAAAATATAATTCATTTTCTTTGGTCAGGTCTGGTTTCTAAGATACACTCAATTTTTATTACAGCATATTTTTTTCAAATGGCGCTATCATCCAAGCATATATGGGCTTTGTTTTTACCCCAGCTGGTCATGGGTTACCCTAAATAACTGGTTATTCTTTCTCTTTTCAGGTCTAGTTGTGCAGTATGATGGATCGGAAGTGTAAGAACCATCCTAACAAATTTTGTTTCATCTGCGGACTCATGGTTCTTCCAAACCGTCAAGTGAAAATCACGGATTTTGTGAAGAAGGCTTATTATGCTTATTTTGGAGTCAAACTAGGGGACCAGGATAAGGCATTTGCTCCCCATATCTGCTGCAAGACATGTGTGGAGAACTTAAGGGATTGGAGGAATAGGAAAAGAAAGAGTATGCCATTTGGTGTCCCAATGGTGTGAAGGGAGGGAAAGATCACGTTACCGACTGCTACTTCTGCATGACAAATTTAAAAGGCATCAATCGCAAGAACAAGCACCATGTTCAATACCCTGATGTTCCTTCTGCCATAAAGCCAATTTCCCATGGACCAGATGTTCCTGTTCCTGAGCCGGATGTCATCATGGAATCTAGTTCTGATTCCAAATCTACTGACATGACTGATACAGGTGAGTGTGGTGCATACAAGCCAGAAGAGGACGACCGATCAGTGCCATTGCCTCAAGCCGAACTCAACAACTTGACCCGAGACCTGAACCTATCTAAGGAGTCTGCCCAGCTGCTGGGTCCTCATCCTCGAGAGAAACATCTACTTGCCCCAAGAACAACGTTCTATTGGTATCGGGAACGTGAGAGCGAATTCAAAAAATTCTTTATGTTCAATGAAGCATCATCACTGATCTACTGTAACAATATTGCTGAACTGATGAAATTAATGGGTATGAAGTATGTTGCCATGAAATGAAGACTTTTTATTGACTCGTCTAACAGAAGTCTCAAGGCAGTTCTTCTGAATAACGGAAATAAGGTTTCATCAATCCCTGTTGGATACTCGGCTGAAATGAAAGAATCCCACAACAGCAGGGAACGTCTGATGTCTGCTCTCAATTACCAGGAACATAAATGGTTGGTTTGTGGAGATCTTAAAGTTGTTGGACTCATCCTAGGACTTCAAGGTGGGTACACAAAGTATCCATGCTTTTTGTGCTTGTGGGATAGTCGGGCTGACGACCAGCATTATGTCAGACAAGAGTGGCTATCAAGACAAGGATTAGAACCTGGGTTACATACACAATGTTCTGTCCCACCCTCTGGTTGAACCAAGCAAGGTGTTACTTCCACCCATACACATCAAACGCGGCCTAATGAAGAACTTTGTAAAAGCACTGGACAGGAAAGGTGGAGGATTTGCCTTCCTCCACCATAAGTTCAAACAAATCAGCATGGAGAAGCTTAAGGCAGGTATATTTGATGGTCCTCAGATAAGAGAACTCATAAAAGACTCTAATTTTGATGATTCATTAAATCCTACTGAACTCTCTGCCTGGCTGTCCCTTAAGTTAGTCATTGCAAACTTCCTTGGTAACCACAGAAGTCCTCAATACCAGAAGATGGTTGATGACTTAATGGAGAATTTCCGCAAACTTGGTGCGTGCATGTCAGTGAAAATGCACTTTCTTCAGTCCCATCTGGACGATTTTCCAGAAAATTGCAGACTTCAGTGAAGAACAGGGTGAGCGCTTTCACCAAGACATCTGTGTCATGGAGGAATGTTATCAAGGCCAATGGGATGTGAACTTTCTGGCTGACTACTGTTGGTGCTTTAAGAGGGATGTGGTGTCTGCTTGGCACAATCGGAGGTCACTGAAGAGACCATTCATCCATGAGTAGCTTATTTTGTGCATTGTACTATTCATGCTATCTATTAAAAATATTCTGTACACCTTCTGTGAGTAAATCGGTCCAATATTTGTTATTATGTGTTTCATTCACAACAAATATTAGGAAATATAGGAGTTTTTGTTATGTGCTCATATTTCACAAACCTGACCTGATTGGGTAAAATGAGCATGATTTTCAGATTCAGTGCAAAAAACTGAACCAAAATCAGGTATTATATATTTGACCTTGAAAACAACGCAGGCCAGTGTTATTGATGCTTGGTGTTCACATGTGTTTGTAAGATAATTCTTTGTTTTCATGATACAATGACAACTATTTTGAGAGCATAATTTGTGCCTACATTGAGGATTTTCAATGGGCAGGAACTGCTGCATTTGAGAACGCTGTTGTTAAGAAATTACATCACATGTTCTTGATTGGTAGCTTAGTGTCAGCATCATTCAAGTATGTTGGTTTGAACATCAACACAACTGATGATGGCCTGACTGTTGATCAGTTTCAGTATGTTTTAACTTTGACACCTGTCAACATCAGTCATCAGTGTGCTCTTCTTAAAACAAGTGAATTAACACTGGCGGAAAAGCCTGAGTACAGAGCTTTGATCGGACAACTGAACTGAATCACAACACATACCAGACCAGACATTGCTTTTGAAACTTGTCAGTTGAGTGTTGCATATAACAAAGCAACTGTTGTTGATTTACTCAGATTGAACAAGTTAATAGTTCAAGTGACAAGAGACAGCATGAGATTAGACTTTCCTAAGCTTGAGCCACTTGAAGCCTGTCCCCTAAAGTGTTATTCAGATGCAGCTTTTGCTAATTTGTCTGATGGCGGTTCACAAGGAGCGTTTATTGTATCCCTGGAAGATGATAGTGGTGCTCGTTGTTCAATCTACTGGCAGAATAGGAAAATCCAGTGTGTTGTCAAGTCAACATTGTCTGCCGAGACTCTGGCTCTTCTTGAGTGCGCTGAAGCTGCAGTGTACATCGCCAGTATCATTGTTGAAATATCTCGCTGTGCTGGTGTTAACATTCATTGTTTTATGGAGAACAAGAGTTTGGTTGTTGCTCTGTACTCTTCTAAGAATGTTGATGATCTAAGACTGAGAATTGATGTGGCTGTTCTCCACAATATGCTTGCTAGAAAGGATATAACATCAGTGACTTGGGTTGACACGTCACAACAACTAGCAGACACTAATGGTTATTTATCAGCTGCTTTCACTCCAAACAAGATCAGGCAGTGAAAAGAAAAGAAGACGAGTTGTTAATATCTGGCGGAGTAATAATGGCATGCAGATAGATGTAGGCTGCGCGTTGTTCAATTGTTTGCAACGTGGGGTGCCATGGCGTCATAGCCATGTGGTCGGCGAGTGTGACATCACAGCCGCTCGGTTGTAGTCGTTGTTCAGAGGTAAGCATGTTCGGACATTCTTAACATTGCATCCTTATGGATGGCACTACTACATACCTTCAAACAAAAACCCAAAGACAAAAAATGAAGGAAGCACGTTCTGGCATCGGGAAGAGGCCTCCATACCTACATTATACATATACAAGGTCATTGTACTCCATCTACTTTTGATCTCGGTACTTACAAGTACCCTGTCATTCTTATCCTTGATGTTCCCAACTATCTTTCTCTTGCTTTCTCACCTTTTCACTTCCTACTCCCATTCGGATCATCATTCATTTCCCATCTAAATGCTTCTTTCATTCGCTGCTTTCTTTCTCTGGTTAATCACTCATTTCACTATTTTCGCCTCTTGTATGCACATTCATCCACAGCACATTCATCCCAGGCATGCTCAGCCATATAATTAAGCATCAGAAAGTGTAGGTCTCCCATTAATTCTCCAATTTATGTCACAATGTCATTCAACCATTCAGCTTTCTCTTTTCCAATTTTAGCACAACTTATACAGCCTTTGCACTACCTATTATTATTTTAACTAATTTTCGCATTTGTTGAATTTCAATGTTCACTTATTTTTTCTCCCTTTCTCTCAATCACTCTCATACTTTTTCCCCCTTGATTCAATCTTGCACTTACTATTTTCCCTGCCTTGCCATCTTCCTAATCTTTTCTTTTACACTGCACAATTAAGTGGACAGATAGGGTTCTTACACATTATTTTTCGCATATTCTTTCTAACCACATCAACCATGCATACATTTACCCTCTTCTTTCACAATCCCATAAGCCTTATTCACATATTTGTGAAAGAATGAAACAACCAACAAGTTTCCCTCAGCATTTCTAATTTAATTATAAGAGCTCATCATGGCAGCCATCAATAAAGGAATTGTGGGGAATGGTGAATGTATGAATGAGGTTATATGTGGGACCCCATGCCCCATTTTCTGCATGGATTTTTACCACTTTGTCTTTGTAATCTTTTCTTCCTTTGTTGTGTTGTTGTTGCCTTGCTCCCCAGGAGGCAGATGAGCGCTGCTCCCTCTGACCACTTGGGAGATTAAGGAAGAAAGAATTTGATCTTGCAGCCTCTGCTGTAGGGCCCCGTCAACATTACTACAATTAAGTGGAGCGGTAATTTGTGTGTGACTGTCTTGAGGGGACCAGGTTAGAGTGTAGGGGGAGGCTGTTGCATGCTGTAGGAATTTTATAGCACCCTCCCCTGTTAGGGGCCCATGTAACAGGTAGGAAGTGGGAGGTCAATTGCAGCTTAAGTAGATGCATCCAAGTGGAGTGGTCCCACACCAGAATTGTATCCAGGTGGTGTGGTCGTGTCATATCCACTTGGAACCGACTGACCACTACAACTTTTTCTCTTGCCCTACAAAGTGTGGCAAGAGTCTGAAAAACACTGCCTTGCCTCCTACTGGGTGGTCTTTGTTGTGTATGAAGAGTGTAACAAAAGTGGGATTTTGATTGGGTAATATTGGTTGTTATTTAGAATATGTCACTTATTAATATTTAAAAGTTATTATATAATAATTTAATGTAGATTTTGAAATTCTGTTATAGGAGATTTACAACTTTGAAAATTTTGTTTCTCTCTACCCCATGGCCTGGGAAAGACGCACCCCATCATAGTGGCAATGAAGCATGCCAACACCATACAATGTGGGTAATTGTTGGATGTTGTCTTGAAAAAATTAAAAGAAAGAAGAAAAAAACTAAAGTATAGTGAAAGTTCCAACATCAAAATAAGAGTAATTGGATATACCCATAAAAAATTCTCAGCAGGAACAAGAAAAACCTTGGTTATTTCCTCTATTCCTATCTCTTACAACAATCAACTGATACCTATTCCCAATTCCATCCACCACTCATCACAAGATATTTTAGAGAACATCTCAAACTCAATTCTGTCATTGCAGAAGTCACACAGTATAACCATGCACCATCACCCTTGTTATATCAACTTCACCCACATAATTCTTGAGCTCATAAATTCAGAACCAACAATTGTATCATGTCACTCCTTCCTCAAATAACACTTAGAAATCAAAAAATGCACCAAATCTTGGAATTGAGAACTGTTGATTACCATCTGTCACCCTAATCATCTATTGCCCCCACTCAAAATTTATGATAAAAACAAGAAACAAGAGAGGTTGGCCAAAACACCATGGTTATTGTCAGATCCTTGGCCTGGTTTTGCAAGCACTTACGTATCTGCTACGCAGACTCTAAAACATGCCATCAATGTTTCAGCCGCCTTTTCCAAAGTCTCGCCAGGTTTACACATCCCATTTTTAGAGAGAACTTTATCAGCTGCTAGTGCAAACAACCTGCAACCAAATGAATATAATAGTCAAAAAGTAAAAGAAATAGGAATACAATAGTCAACAAATAAAAGAAATAGGAATATAATAATAAAAAAGTAAAAGAAATACAAAGAAAATATAAGTCGAACAGTAAAACAAATAATATAATAGTCAAACAGTAAAGGAAACAAGAATATAATAGTCAAACAGAAAAGGAAATAAGAATATAATAGTCAAAGAGTATAAATTGTAGGAAGAATATAATAGTCAAACAGTAAATGAAAAAATGACTAAAAGGAAGAATACCTCTAACAGGGGTGGGCAATCTTTTTAAGTATGTGTGGCAAAATCAGCAAAATCTTTGATATACAAAATTTTCTCAAATGCCAATAGATTACAATGGCAAATCTCTTAATCATTTTACTCTAACTAAAACACAATAAAACGATATGAAATTAAAGATATTCTGTTATTGATTCTTAATCCTGGTTGAATGATGCATAACAATCAAAAGTATTGTTATTTTACCTAAAAACTACATAATATATTAAACAGAAGTGAATCTTTACCATTTTGGGCTAGAAACGCAAATCCAAACTAGACAAAGAAAATTTGTGGCTCTTTTATTTATTTACCATCAATGAGACTTCTGCTTGGTGCATCACTGATGACAAATAATTGATATTATGTTTATTTTTGCAACCTTGAGAGATATGAGCTACTAGTTTCAGCCTTAACGCTACTCCTATTACCAGACTTAAACAAATTCTTTGTGAAACCCAAATGTATATAAAATATGGTGGTAAAGGAGTCATGCCACCTCTGGCTACCTGACTGACTGAGGTGGAGAAGCGAGAATACTGCGATGTATTGGTTTCTACTTACCCCTAGTCCCCCACCCCATTGCAGGCAGCATACAGTTGCCATATAAAAGAAGTTGGAGATACATGTATTTAGTTTTTTTTTTAAAGGTGGGTTGTGGCTTTGTATGAGGGCAAGAAGTTAGTGGCGCATCATGCCAATGGTTGCCCAGACCTGACCTCTACAATCTTTAAGTGTCTTTAATATGCAGCTAAGCCTGTATAGGGACCACTGATCTGAAAAGCCAACAGCCAGGAAGTTTTCTTCCTGCAAGCCTAATACAATAATGGGTAAGGTCAGACCGTAGCTAGTCTTCCTATGGATGGCATTGATGTATGCCAACCCCCACCTTCTGGGAAAAGGGTTGCTGATAATGAATCCTACTTTATTAAAGAGAATTAAATGAGGCCAGCCAAAGGAGGGGGAATGAAACGAAACCACTAAGACCACATATGGCAGAAAAAGTCACTGTGTGGAGGTACATCGGCCAAGTGCACTACTTGATGCACCAGGGACCAGGAAGGGAAGCAAATCTCCTAAGCCTTTTGATATACTGTAATAAAAGTAGGTCCTGTTGTAAGATTAGTGGGGTTAATAAAAGAAATATTTGAGGAAATAGTTCCATAAGTCAAGCTAAATATATAGCAATAAAAATTGCCTCTTTGATGAGGTTAAAGGATTCACCCATTTTCCCGCACCTTTAGAAAGCCTATTCTATCTAATTCTTATTCAAATTTTAACTACTACTCTTAACAAAATTCTACCATCTATCTGATACCTTCCCCAACTTTATAGCAATAAAACATCTTTTTTTTTATAACTCTTAAGATCCCATCATGGTAGCAACCAACAGGGAAAATACCATAAGGTATCCTAATGTCCAGTTAGGTGATAAAAGAAAAGAACTTCAAACATACCTGAGATCAAGGGAGGTCACTGTTAGAATGGGCAACATCCAATTTGCTTCCTTGAACTCTATAAGAAACTTGGCAACTGCACTGACCACAATAGTTTGAGACCTCCAAGCCTCTATTCGGTCACCTTTTCCAACTGCCCAAACTGCTCTGAAACAGCAATGTTATTAAGAGTCTGGGTTAGTATTTGGAAATTTAGCACTGCACTAACTGCAATAGTTCGATAGCTCTCAAACCACTATTTTATCACTTTTACCAACTGCCTAAACTACTCTACAGGTAGCCTTCTCACTAACTGGACAGCACAACATAACTACACACTTAATCTCAGCATAAACAACAGCCCCATACCATACATACACACCCAAAATACCTGGAGTAATATACAATCCATCAATGTCATTTAAACAACACATCCTAAACATAACAAATGCACACACAGACTAAACGCTCTCAGATATCTTGCCTGTACACATTTAGAAACAACAGAGAAATCATGACCATAGTATACAATATATATGCTCAGTGATGGACTATGCAAGCCATGCCTGCCCCCCTAACTTCTCTAAGATACTAAAACACAATACAAACCATACAAAACAAGGTCCAAAAAATCATCACAGGCTGCGCAGCTACTACACCCCAGAATACCTACACCAGGAAACCATAGTCAAGGATCTTCTGGGCATGAAAGGCACACATACACTTGCTGCAGCCCCAACAAACCTGCAACAGCCACTACAGTACATGCTAGAACACGGATATACCCCAAAGAACATCAAAACAACACCTAGTACACAATATTAAACAAATATTCTCATCACCCCCAACTTGCCCACCACAAACCAGCATCCAGAAACATATCACGCAAATCCCTCACTACTCCATCCAATCAATCAAAAACACCACTTAGTTGCAAGTTCAGACACCAGAAATACACTCTTCTGAATCGTCTCCCTCTCTTGTGGATGTTTGTCCAGGCTGCAACACAGAACCCCACACTATCAAACACTATAATGGAAAACTGCATTGCACATAACTAAACATGCCAACAACATAGTCTACACTTCATGAGGGCCTTGTGACAAAGCCTGGCCTTTTTCAGGAGCTCAGGGCTGTTTGGCCCAGCCTGGAGAACACCCAGTTTTTTTTTAAAACCCGAGCTTTATTCTGAGGGTTTTTTAAATATCGTTTTTTTTGCAAAAAATAAATGCTAAAAGCATTAGAATAATGTAGAAAAAGAATAGCGTTATCTATTTTTTATAATAATAATTAATTAACTTAATAATTATATTAAGGTAAGAACCAATCAGTGATCAAGAATTGTGGGTACCCATGATAGCCATTACCTGTAGAAGGATAGATGAATTATGAGTCAGTATAAGAAAAATAACCTTAATTTGCTACATATTTTTTGAAATCATAAACATAAATATGCATTTTGAACAAAATAATAATAAGAAGCGTTCATTTCTTGAAAAAAAAACCTGTGTAATTTTTTTAATTTGGAAAAAAAGGAGTTTTTTAAAATTTCCCTTGAAAAAACAAAACAAAAAAATGTAATAAAACCTAGATTTTTGGATGATTTTTTGATTTACCAACTCTGCAAACCTGTCCAAGTACAAGGGACAAGCAGTAGCGACCCTACTCATCCTTATACCAGGACAGGTAACATGCACAAAGATCACCCAGAATGGGATATGCAACAATAATGTGCTGAACAATCTGGGGACAATGCAGTTTTCACAATAAAATGCAGGCGACCTCTCCATCAAATGGTGGTGCATCCCACGGATGCAGGGCGGGCAAATAAAAAAACCCGGGTTTTATTCCCAGGGTTTTTTTTGCCTTTTCAAGTGAAATTTGAAAAGACCCAGGTTTGGGTTTTTTTTCAAAATCACTTTTTTTCAAGAAATGAATGCTACTTATCATTATTTTATTCAAAATTCATATTTATGTTTATAATTACAACAAATATGTATCAAATTAAGGTTATTTCTCTGATACTAACTCATAATAATTTAACTCTCCTTCTACAGGTTATGGCTATCATGGGTACCATTAATTTTCAATCAGTGATCTATTCTTATCTTAATATAATTATTAAACTAATTAATTATTATTATAAAAATAGAGATAGCTATTCTTTTTTTAAGCTATTTTACTAATGCTTGAAGCATTTGTTTTTTTGAAAAAACCTGAGATTTGAAAAACCCAGAATAAAACCGGGGTTTTTTTTTTCAAAATTATTTTTTTTTTCAAGAAATGAATGCTACCTATGATTATTTTATTGAAAATTCATATTTATTTTCATAATTTAAACAAATATGTATCAAATTAAGGTTATTTCTCTGATACTGACTCATAATTCCTCTCTCCTTCTACAGGTAATGGCTATCATGGGATATGGGTACCCCAAATTCTCGATCACTGTGATCTATTCTTACTATAATATAATTATTAAACTAAGTAATTATTAATATTATATAAAAATAGAGAGAGCTATTCTTTTTCTATGTTATTTTAATGCTTGTAGCATTTGTTTTTGGAAAAAAACCCAGAATAAAACCCAGGTTTTATTCGGCTTTTTCAAAATTGGGGGTTTTTTGCCAACCCTGCATGGATGTACCCAATTCGAAGATGACAGAAAGCAACTTGGGGACAAGGTCCATGGGAACAGTTGTGAGCAATGGTATGTAACTTTAAATTCCACTCAGCCATCTCCCATCTTATTTGCCAAGCGGCCCAGAGGGGTGCCCTGCTTCTTGTCATGCAATAACTGTGAAGAGCAAAATGCTGGTCTGGTTGGCCATCTTCACAGACTCTTTGGCACACTCATTTCATGCAATTCACACATGTCCAAGAACCCAGCAGGAGAAAATCTTGGCATCCACCCAGTTCATAGCAACCGTGACATCATAGATACAGCGAACCAGGGAGTATGGAGATTCCAATAGCCCAAGTGCAGTCAGGGAGCTTTGTGAGTCACTAAAGATCACATTCTGGGCACAATGCATTCTCTCTTATACTGAGTGATGTATTGCAACGAGCTCATCAGTGAAGATAGAAGCAGTGCGTGGTAGAGCCCCATGGACTTCAAACAGAGGTGATACACTGTGGAAGCCAACCACCTCTTCGGACTTGGAGCCATCTGTATAAACTAACACAGATCCAATATGACACGAAGTATGCTCTAAGGAGCATGGCGACAAATAGTCAAAGGCTGTACCCTCCAACATGGTATTTGGGCAAAACCATTGGCACCACCATCCAGAGCTATACCAAACTCTCAAAGGAGTTGCCTAGCCCTAAACCCAATGAGCTTGGGTTAAAAGTGGGTGTCTCTCAATGGCATAGGCACTGTCAAGAATCAGCTACAGATGCAGTGAGAGATGTTGGCAACTGAGGGAGGCACCAAGCTTGCACATACCACCACATAATGCACTGTCCATAGCTCAGAGCAAGCAGAATCTCTTCGGCGTAGCGAATGTATGTAGAAATAACAGTATACCTCCTATCCAGGTGCAAATGCAATGCTACTGCCTGAAAGGAGGTATTTAAAGCAAAGAGAAGAACAGAGACATCTTGGTGGGTGTAAATGGCTGGAGGATGGGCAGGGCACATGCAACCAGCATAGTTTCCTGCAAAAATATAGCTAACAGGGAACAGGTGGAAACAAACCTCTGCAGCTCCTCTCAGTTGGCCCATAGTCTGTGGCAATTCTATTGAAGGAATATGCCTTCCAGGACTAGCTTGGAGGAGAAGACGTTCACAGGTATGGCCTTATGCTTCCCGGAGGCAGAACTCTGGGGACAGACCATCAGGCCATGCTCTCCTTTGCCCCCCTCCCCACCTAAGGGAATTAGCCTATTGAGCCACTCTCACCAGTAAGTCAATTTTGGGCCACCTCCATTCTCTCTTGGCAGTCCCCTGTGATAGGTAAGAATGAATTGCCACTGTTAGGGAGATGGAGTTGCCCGAGACCTCCACCATAAAAGGGTGTAAGGGGGAAGCCACCAAGCCCCTAGGCCTAGGATAGGAGAAAGCTCTTCTCTGGTAGAAGATGGTTGGAGGACCCCTGAGGAAGAACAGGGGGAGGGGAGGGGGGTACCTCCTTTTCAGAGGTGGAGCTGTCTGAGAGCACCTCCCAAGATGGCAATGGGGAAGCCCCTTTGCCACCTGGAGAAGGTAAGAAGGGAGCCCCTTTGCCACCTGGAGATGGTGAGAAGGAAGCCCCTCCACAGGTCAAAAGGCTGCCTTGTCTCTTTTCATCCTCTCCCACACCTAGGCAGGGCGAGGTTGCTCTTGGAGGCAGATCTCCATTCGCCTTCTGTTGTAACCATTGTCAAAAGAAAAAAAAGAGCACCTGGAAAGTAGATACTATGACCTCCCAGAAATTTAAGAATATGATCATTTACACAGTCCTGAGCCAGCATTCCCAACCCGGAGCACCATTCAGGCAAAATGGTCCTCAAGCTTTAATAATAAAGGATGGCGCCAGTGGGGACCAGTCCTTCCAGTACAAAGTGTGGTAGAAAAGGTTGAAGGGATAGCCATTATACTAAAAATTAATACTAATAAATAAAATTATTAAATAATAATAATACTAATAAAAATAATACACAATAATAGTAATATACAAAAACTATAATAATAATAAATGATAATATAAAATAATAAAGAAAAAGGATAATAATAATAATAATGTTAATAATAATAAAAAGGTAAAGTAGCGCTGTGAGGGGTGAGGGGATAGCAAACCAACAACTTTCCCAGCTGAACAAATGAAAAAAAAATTGGTTGTCCAAACCAGTACTCTGCATCTGTACAAAGTTAGGAGGTAGGATTTATAGCCCCCTTTGAATATCTCTTGAATTTGGAAAAATTATTTTTATGGAACTACCCAGACTACCGGAGATAATATCAAGTTTGAGAAAAGAGGATCTGTGTCAGGGTGAGTAAAGCCTGAAAGAACAGAGGTAAAAGATTCTATCTATGAACAGTAATTGTCTTTTAGAAAGTGTTTGTCAATGAGTTCCCTTGCATAGGTTACCCCTAGCTGAGATAATTGCCATAATTAAAAATTTAAATTGCCATAATTAAAAATTCAGACTAAAAATGCAAAAAAAAGCAAAAAGAAGGAAGCACACTCTCACATCATCAAGGAGGGGGGGGGGGGGGTGAAGGGGGTATGGTAGAGTGCAGGGTCACCTGTACAGGTGAGCCATCAAGAGTTCAAGGAGTGTTTACAATGGCAGCCAGGTTAGGGCCAACTGCCAAGCTAATAATGCATATGCTGATGGAAAAATGTGTCCCTAGGACAATATGCCCCCATGAGTAGAGTGAATGAATAAGAATCCTTTAAAGTCATCAGGCTTGAAGACACCGGACAAGTCCCAATGTGAGTGCGTCTCAACTCACCTAACCCTTAGTTTGTTTGCCAGTTTCATCCTAGCATTGTCTGCCTGATGAGAAGCAGGATGTGCCATCATGAGCCCAGTTACCTGCTGAGTCAGCAGAGGACCATACATCTCCAGGAACTCTCCCAAGGGAGAGAATCCTTTGTTTTGTTTTTCTTGTTGTTTACCCTCTTTGGGGAGAAGGGGTGCGCCGTCTTCTCTCCCTCTTCCGAAGGGGTCCCGAGTCCAGATGAGCCAGCCTCAGCCTGGTTTTTCTCTAAAATGGTAAAGGACAAGGCCATCTGTGGAGCTCCAATGGGAGGAGAACACACCTCTCCCTTCAAGTCCTTGGGGGCTCCATGAACCCTTAGGAAGATTTTGCTTTATGAATTTTGACAATGAGCGGACTCTAATTCAGAAACTTACAACCGTGTATATATATATATATATATATGAAAAGAAACTCACAACTTGCATGTGAGTCAAAATTATGATAAATAACACCCGCAAGGAAAATGGAAAAACGATTCTGAGCGCTTTCGTCTTTATTCTTAAAGACCTTTTCATGGAATAACGTAGGTCAGGACAAACAATGTCTTAAATAGTATTGAATGGGGGTTAAAACGGCTACCTGCATCAAAACCCTAACTAAGAGGTACAAATTCTTTATACACTTTAATTTGTGATTTAATATAATTAGATATGATAGGATCTAGGCTAAACAATCCAGGGCTAACATTAAAATTTGGGAAAGTATTAATAGAGATACATTCCAAAATATTTCTTGAAATGTAGTTTGTACATTTAATAATAGGTTTAGCACTATTCCAATTAATAGTATGATCCTGACTATAGATATGTAAAGATAATGCAGATTGTTGACCAAAATTACGAACATTAGTTTGGTGCTGTTTAACTCAAACATTCAATTCTTTCCCTGTCTGTCCATAATAACATTTTTCACAATTATTGCAACCAATGGAATATACAATGCCTGGTTTTACCTTAGTTTTACCTTTTAACCAGAGTTTCATTAAATTACCTCATTTACTAAAACCTTTGAACATAAATGTTATTTTTATATATGAAAATACTCTCCACCCGAATATTTGGAAAAAGAGGTTGATAGGATATATAATATAGGTTTAAATTTATGTTACCCTTTCTACGTACTTAAAAATTGTTATAATTCTGCTAAGCATTCATTTTATCAGCTTAATCGTAACATCCCTAAATTTCATGCCAAAATGTATTAGTTTTACCTTTTAACCAGAGTTTCATTAAATTACCTCATTTACTAAAACCTTTGAACATAAATGTTATTTTTAAATATGAAAATACTATCCATCACCTTCTCATAAAAAATTCACCCCCTAAACCAGGCATTGTATATTCTATTGGTTGCAATAATTGTGAAAAATGCTATTATGGACAGACAGGGAAAGAATTAAATGTTAGAGTTAAACAGCACCAAACTAATGTTCGTAATTTTTGTCAACAATCTGCATTATTTTTACATATCTATAGTCAGGATCATACTATTAATTGGAATAGTGCTAAACCTATTATTAAATGTACAAACTACATTTCAAGAAATATTTTGGAATGTATCTCTATTAATACTTTCCCAAATTTTAATATTAGCCCTGGATTGTTTAGCCTAGATCCTATCTAATTATATTAAATTACAAATTAAAGTGTTTAAAGAATTTGTACCCCCTAGTTAGGGTTTTGATGCAGGTAGCCGTTTTAACCCCCCACTCCTTACTATTTAAGACATTGTCTGTCTTGACCTACCTTATTCCATGAAGAGGTCTTTTAGAATAAAGACGAAAGCGCTCGGAATCGTATTTCCATTATCCTTGTGGGTGTTATTTATCATATATATATATGAGGGGCGGTCAATAAGTTTTGCAATTCGGATATATGGAAACAAGATATGAGGAAAAGTGTTTTATTATTTTTCAATATAGCTACCCTCGACTTCAATGCACTTGCGCCACTTTTCCCTGAGGCTTTGAATTCCCGACAACCAGAAATCTCCCGACTGCTGTTCAATCCACTCCTGGACGGCGAGCTGGAGATCTTCATTGTCCCTAAACCGGCGTCCACACAGTGCAGCCTTAAGCTGGCCGAATAAAAAGTAATTGCTAGGGGCAGATCTGGACTGTAGGGGGGATGGTTGAGCTCCTTGAATTCGCACTCGTGCAGGGAAGCTTGTGCAACTCTGGCCTTGTGGACTTTGACGATGTTGAAGTCGATCATGGGGCATGAGGTTTCTAGGGACCCAACGGGCAGAGACTTTGGTCATGGCCAAATTGTCATGGATGATGTTGATAACACTTCCATGTGATATTCCAAGTTCTCGCTCGATTTCTTTGACCTTCACCTGTCGATTTTCGAGGACCATCCTCTCTACACGGGCCACATTGTCCTCGTTGGTCACGTCTAACGGGCGTCTTGGACGGGGGTCATCTTCAAGAGACTCACGACCATGGTGGAACTCCCTATTCCAGCAAGCAATGGTTGCATAGGAAGGGGCAGTGTCGGTGTACACTGCAACCATGCGTTCATGGATCTCTTTTGTATTCTTGCCTTCCTTGGTAAAAAATTTGATCACTGCGCTGCGCTCAACCTTCTCCATTGTTGACAAATTTGTGACTGACGATCTGCGATCAGCTACTGCTTCTTAAATAGACAAGGCAGGAGCGTGCGGCAGCAGGTCCTGACTTGTCATAACACCCCCACAAACAGCCATCCACCTACCTCTGTTTTGGACTACTGATTCACAAAACTTATTGACCGCTTCTTGTGTATGTGTATGTGTATGTATATATATATATATATATATATAAAAGAAGGGTGGTGGGGCATCTCCCATGTCCAACTACTCCTGCCTATCCAGTTTCAGATTTTTCGGGCCTTATGTGAGATCCAACTCTGGGTGTGTTAACCATTTAAAGGCTTATGTAGCCATGTGGAACCACAATTCTAAGCCACTTTGACTCTTAATATATATTGATTTAAGGGTTATTATTATATATATATATATATATATATATATAGTCCAATTCGTGAATTAAAGTGTGGCGACTGCAATATGTGCAACACACACACTAGTTGCACATTGGATAGTCAGTCCCCAAAGGCTACAGCTCTCAACTGAGCAGCCAGAGTGGAATCCCTTACTAAGTCTTACTAGTCATTGACAATATGGCCAGAATCAGTCTACACACGTTAGAAAGTAGAGATCTGTAGGGAAATTGTTGAAGGTAGATAAAGTGAAAAAGATATAAAGTTGCAGGTCCTGCAGAGAGTAGGGCAAGAAGAATGTGCTGCCTCTCCTAGGGAGTTAAGTAATCCTAGAATGTAACAGCAACTAGATTACCTCAAGTGGGCAGCCACAACTTCATCTAATGGTGGATAAATTATGAATTCAACTTCTTTCTCGGGTCGTTCAATCATAAGATGAGAACTCATAACGTGTAGATTTCGGAGTGAGAGAAGTTCCTAGACAAATTACATGATGAATTAGGGGCATTTTTTAAAAGGGTATTATTACTAAAAAAAAATAAGATAAGTATTACAGAATCATACTTACTGCAAGATCATCTCCACGCTGATTGTAGTAGGCATTTTGAACCTGAAATTTTAAATAAAAATTAAGTAATTTACAAGATTACAATTTCTAGGTAAAACTATATCTAAGTAGTTCTCATGATCTAATTTTAGAATAAAAATTAATTTGGTTGAACTAGTGGAAATTACAATCACTACCATGGAGGTCATTGAATACCTCCCACCCCAAATCAGGCTGTGCATCCAAAGAGCACAGGGATAGATCAAGACAGAAAAATGAAGCAGTTTAGAACTATCTCCAGCTCGTTGATCAGGTTAACAAGGACATGACCCCTGGGATTGATATTTTTTTAATTATTTTAGGAGCCCACCTGGTGACTGCCTACTTGGGCATAAGTCACCGTACTCAATACAGCCTATGACTAGGCTATAATAAAAAACAAATCCCCTGGAATTGATCAAGTAGTCTCCCAAAAAATGGGGTGTCTACCGATGTGGCAGAAGGAACCTGCATCAAAGTCAGCTAATGGTGGAATGTATGCAGGGCAGTGTGATAGGAACAATCCAAAGTGCATGCTATAACAATGCAGAAAATGCCGAAGGAAAATTTTGACTGAAAGAGAATTTAAAACTCCCAAAATTAGATGATGACAACATTAATTATTTGCAGAGGATTAATACAGATAGGTCACCACCATTATATTTATAAGTCACAATCAACATATTTAAAATATGGTGGAACCTCAGTTCACAAACTTAATCCACTCCAGGTCTTGATTCGCGAACCAAGGTCTGGAACAGATTTTTTTTAATTGAAATTAACGTAAATACAATTAGATGATGACAACATTAATTATTTGCAGAGGATTAATACAGATAGGTCACCACCATTATATTTAGAAGTCACAATCAACATATTTAAAATATGGTGGAACCTCAGTTCACGAACTTAATCCGCTCCAGGCCTTGATTCGCGAACCAAGGCCTGGAACAGATTTTTTTCAATTGAAATTAATGTAAATACAATTAGATGATGACAACATTAATTATTTGCAGAGGATTAATACAGATAGGTCACCACCATTATATTTATAAGTCACAATCAACATATTTAAAATATGGTGGAACCTCAGTTCACGAACTTAATCCGCTCCAGGCCTTGATTCGCGCACCAAGGCCCGGAACAGATTTTTTTCAATTGAAATTAATGCAAATACAATTAATCCATTTCAGCCTCAGAAATATGGTATTATTACATATTTAAGTGGGGGTATTTTGTGATGAAGAATATAGGGAGAATGAAATTGAAATACATAAACTTTGCAAATTCATCCACAAATTCGTTCAAACTAGCAGCCTCTACATGCCTTACAACACTATGAATTTGACCTCATTGGCGTAAAGTTTGGAACTGCCCTCTAATTGCTTTAAAGTGTTCACTTTCAGCACTTGTAGTCAGTGTTTTTGCCAACAAATCACTGGGCAACTGCCTAACCTTTGCACAAATTATTGCTTCACCAACACTATCTCCAGCCAGCTAGCTGTTTTTTCTTTACCAAACTAACAACAGTTTTTTATTTCCTCTAGGTCTTTAGATCTTTGCTTCATTAACTGTAGTGCTTGGCGATGTCAGAAACACGAATGCCATACTCATGTTTGGCAATAATAATTTCCTTCTTTACTTCAATAGTAATACACTTAGGCTTCTTACTGCTGCTATCACATACACTTTTCTCCTTCTTAGGTGGCATAATGGGGGTTAAAATAACAAAAAAGGAAAAAAGAAATAAAAAAGGTTTTTGAACACAACACTCTCACAAGCAATGTTTATGCTAAGCACGTCAATGCACAACTAAGCACGAGGTTCCATGGATTGTGGGTAATGTGCATCCGTAACCCAATGCATCGTTCGTGAACCAAGCTAAAATTTGTTTGTGATGTTGGGTGTTCATCAACCAAGGTTCTTTATCTTAAAATATTGGGCAAAGAAGTCATTATTTTGGGTGACTTTTCTGAAAATTACTCCTTTGTTGTACGAGACGCATGCCAGAGCTACTATACACCGTAGTTTATTATAAAAATGAGAACACAAATTGATTTGACCATAAAAGTTTTTACTGTATCAGTGACTCATTAACCCATTCAGTAGCAGCAGTTCATCCATTTCTTAAAAACTTTAGCTTGTATTAATGATATTCTTCCAAAATGCACCAAAGTTCACTATTTCTCAGATGGCTGTGCTATTCAGTACAAAATTAGCACAATTTCATAAATAGGTATGTGCATAAATTGGGAATGGAACTTTTTTAGTACCAGTCATGGCAAGAATGACTTTGATGGCATTGGAGCTTTTGTTAAAAGGGCTGTTGCAATAGGGAGAGTCTTCAGAGTGTCTATAAATCACTAATTATATAACACATTAGAATTTGTTAAATTTTCTCTGTTTTTTACTGAAATTCAATTCTTTTACATTCCATCTGATGATATATCAACAATTGAAGGGCAATTGCAATCTAGATTTGAGACTACATAGAAAAAATCTCAGATGAACATCAAGACTGAAAAATTAACTACATGCATCAGATTACGCAAAACAAATTCTCTTTTTTGTCTACAGAGGATGGGTATTGATGAAGAACATTTTGAGTGGGTTGAGTGCCCCCAAATTGAAGGCAGGAGTGACAATCACATATTCATTTGACCCAAAAGAAGCAACAAAGTTCCCTTCTAACAGTGATTTTACAGGTCTGATAGAGCATAGACTATCCATAGTCTATGCTGTTGTTCATAGTTGTTGCTATGTTGTCTATGCCGTTGTATTGTCAATGCGAATAAAAAGTTGCCTAGAGGCAATTTTTTAAAAAGTTCAATATATTTAACCTTGTATATTGAATAGATCAAATAAAATATACAAGAGAAATTATGTATTTGAAGAAACAAACTTTTTTTTCATTTCCAAGTAGTTTAGGGGACCCCCCATTTAAAACTTTAGATAGCTGTAACTTTTTTTAATATTGTTTCTATGTAGAATTGACAATCAATTTTAAAGAGCTAAAGATTATCTTTGGAATGGATTTTTGTTTAACCAATGTAAATTAGGGGCTATGATAAGAGTTTTTTATAATTTGGGGAGGGCTGCCACAACCCCACAAATTTGGATGTCCATAACCTTGCTTCTAATTAGGATATTAAAAAAACACATTTCAGACTCTGTAGTTTCAGGCCCAAAATCTACTCATGCACCAATTTTCAAGGCAGTGGTTTCATATTGCAACATTTTTGCCTGATGTCAGAGAATTAGCCTATACTCTCATCACCAAACTTTGTTCCCACCAGGGACTCCAATCAATGTACATACAAATCAACACTTTCATTCTTCTCCATTCTTGCTTCCTCAAACCCAATCAACTTATTGTATTTCACACTCATCTTCATTCTCTTGCATTGCTTGATCATTCTCTCTTTCACTACTTCCCATTTAAGTTCACCCACATGCATAATTGTCTTAAAAGAAATCTTTCATTCTACTTACAAAAACTCCAAAATCTTTCACCCAAACTTAGTATTCCCTCCCAATTTCTCTTTACAAAAACTTTCATACTCTTTCAAAAATGCTCTCACATCTTTTGATCTTTCCATTCTAAATTTATCCAACTTTGGGACTCCTCATGAGTATGCTCCTATGCACCTCAGCCGCAGTTTGACTCTCAATGGCTTTTTGCTCAGTCAGTCAGTCCTCTCATTTGAGCTAAATTACAGGGAGTCAATGCTCATCATTAGTTTTGTCTTCTCACATGTCTTAGGATTTTCTTCCTATGCTTCTTCTCTTTCACATTCATCCATGTCTGGTAGTCTCATTGAACGCGAAACCTGTGTCTAATGGAGTAGAGGCCACACCGAATAATGCTCAAGCAACTCTTCACCTTTTTGTGTTACTATATGTAAAGGTGGAAAGCTTAAGCATACAAATGTTGTAATTGTCTCAAAATGTGGAAATTTATTAATTTCAAAGGAAACAACTTTATAAATTTTTACTTTTAAAATTAATCTCTCAGATGGCGCTGGTTCAAACTACAAAAAACAAGAATTTTTAAATTCGTATTAACATACAGCTGATTTTGAAATTGAAGCAGAATATTACCGTTATTGGAACATTAGAAGGAAAAGGGCCTTGTGATGGTTCAGGTGACAATAAAAGATGCAGCAACTAGTTTAAAAGAAGGGACTCTTACAATAAAGCTTTGACACCAGTACAATTCCAGGTACACAAATACATAGCTTTTGTTCCTATATCATTGCCAGAGCTGTAAGTCAAAACTGTTTCAAATTTAAATAATGAGATGAGTAAAAGAGTAAGTTATAAAGCAAGATAATTTTATTTGCGGATATAAAATGACTTGTAACAGCAGTTCATGATAAAAAATGTGTTTGGCATGTGTTCTGGAAATGCATCCAGAGAAAATGAGTGAAACTTACTTTCTTACAACCAAAAAGACCTTCACTTTTTCAATGTCTATAGAGGCCTGATATTTTGAACATACTCTTACCTATCAGATATTCTTTGTATGTATTGTGGATCCAACAATTGCCACTGGAAAGACTTACCCAACTAACAGATCTGAAGATAAAAACCCCCAGAATTGTTGACTAAAAAAGAGAAAAAAGAGGGGGTAGGGATAGTCATTGTTTTATATATATATATATTTGCAACATACACACTAACCAGAAGTTGCCCAGCAGCTTGTCACTACTCTATAGCCTGCACCTACTGCTAAGCCAGAGAGGCAGGGAATTCAGAGTGAAAACCCTATGTTTCACAAATTGTCAATCTCAAAACGATTGTGGTCAAAGTGGGAATGATGCAGCTGAGAATAAAGAGAGGATTTACACATTTTGAGAGCCAATTATAAAATATGATGCACAGCTTTTTAACTATGAGAAAAGGGGGCATGGGAGGCACCAAGGTTAAGATAGAGAACAATAGTTTTGCAGTGAGCCACATCAATACTGGTACTCACCACTACTATCTCTTGTTCTGTCATGGTTGAGTTTTAGAACATTGTCTGAGAGCCATTCATGCGTATGTTATAAGGAGTTAGTAGGTTTCTAATAAAAGTCTCAGCAAACAATGCTGAGGAAAAGGAGAGAGAGATTTGCATGATATCATCATAGAAATGAAATGAGAGACAAAGATGACATGAAAATACCAAGGGGAAGAAAATAGATGCAAAACAGAAGCACACCAAGAAACAACTCTAGTAAAATGCTAAAATGCACCTCTACTAGTAAAGATATATAATTTTCAATATGAATAGACTGAGGATGAGATGATAGACAAGCAGAATCAATTAAGGGCAGTGCTATAAAGATTAGGAATTCCCAAGGGCAGTAAAGAAAAACAGTTTGATCAACTGTGTCAAATTGGTGTTGAGAGGTCAAGAAGTAGCAGAATGGAAGGCTGGCTAACATGCCCGCACAACAAAGGCAGTCATTTACATGTAGGAGAGCTGATTCAGCGTTGTGCCCTGCCTTAAAACAAGACAAAGATCTCATCAGGATTTGAAGAGGGTAGTTGATCTAGAATTTGGGTTGTCAGCCTTCCAAGGACTTTTGAGAGGATGGTGGGGGGGTTAAAGAATGGGTAGTAGCTTGTAGGATCATTTGGGCTCAGGCTCAGTTATTTTAGGATAAGGCAAACAGCATGTTGGGAGTGAATTGGTACTATTCCAGATGAGATGAGGTGTAAAAATATCAGTAAGGTAAGGAAGAACAGGGAGGAATAAGTGGTAGTTAGAAGGAATGCATCTGGGGGAGCAGGTTTTCTTTGGAAGAGTGAAGTTGTTTTTTGAGATAATTCCTCAGGGGACAATGGAATGAGCAAAAAGGAAAGTTACTCAGTGGTGAGGAATAAAGAAACAGGGTATGCCAAAGCGGATATATAGTATCTTGTCAAAAAATTCAGCAAGAGAAAATGCGGGGGGAAGAGACAAGGGGTTTCAGAAGAGCAGAAAGATTAGCAAAAGGTTGAACAAGGTGTGTGGCTTGTCTATTTTTTGCCTGGTGTATCACCTGGGGGCTGGGATGTCATTAATATGTCAATTGTATGAGAAAGTCCTTATCGATTACATGTGAGTGGAGTTTGTGTTTTTTTTTATTTATTTAAAAAGGGTCTCCGTTTGTGACTGCCTTCATGGGCATAGCAGCCCAAATCAAAGTTTAACCTATTCTTAGGCTACATTAATAATTATGGAAAGAAACAATAAAAAACAACCCTTAAGTCATAACCCACACAAAACCAAACTAAGACTTAAAAACAGGGACCTCAGCATTCACCCAATACTCCCAAAATCTATATTTCCAACAGAAGCAACCTGCCTCCTCCAAAAACTCCATATGTCCATAACACATCAAGAGTACAAGGGACCAGGCTCATCCCAAGACGGGTTACATGCACAAAGATCCTCAAACTGGGACATTCTACAAGAGTTTGCTAGAAGCTCTGTGAAATCAAGCTAACAACCTCAAGATATCAAGGGTTTGGGTGTATTGTGTGCAGCCTGAAGTAGTGCTGACCTGATTCTTACCACATAGTGGCTAAGTTGGGAAGGGCAAATTGTAGATGCAGTCAACCAATCCTTGCAGATTCCTCGGTGCCCTCTACCACATCCAGGCAGCTCCATTTAGGAACAAGACCAAGTCAGAGTAAAGGCAATGATAGTGAGAAGTGCACCACCTTTGTCTGAGACAGAAAAAAAATAAACCTGTGAATTTCAGCATAGAGAAAGATGCAATTCAGAGCGCCTGTTGTTGGAGTCAGGGCATCTTATGTGGTGGAGTGTTGTTGTAAAGTCCACTGTACAAGAGACAAGTAACCTCCACTACCCCCAAAATAAGCCAACTTCTCCAACTTACACACACAGAAGTAAGAGAAAGTGGATGGAAACTAGCTGGGGTAGAGTGATCACTCCCCAACTTACAAATAGCAAGCAGGGTAGCCATTTCGCCATGAATCTGGGAGAAAACCCTATCCAGATCTTGTCAAACAAGGCTAATAAAAAGGCCTTACCTCACCCATCTAAGTGTTAAACCATGGTATACAGGATATAGTGTGGATGATGGGGAGTATCTGCACATGAAGTGATGAATGCAATGCATAATATACAGGTTATTGAAGGATTCCCCACCTCTGGACATGAATTCCAGTCAGTAGCGTTCAGGGAGCTCATAATGTGCTTTATTTGCTGCTGGAGCAGCATCTCAGCTAGAAAATGTGGAGAAAGAAGTTACAAAGGAGTCTGCCATGGAAACAGTATTGAGATTGGTGACCTGTCCTCCTGGTGGAAGTCTGTGCCCAGGGATAGATCGAGATAAGAAAAGGAAGTAGTTCTCGGACAATAAGTCAATTCATCCACATTTAGAAACTGATCCCAGGGACCAAGGTCATGGTGGACCTGGCCCCTGGTCTTTATTTTGTAGTCACCACAGAGGGGGTGTGTCTACTGTTTAAATTATGCCACATCAAGGTCAGCTAACAATGAAATATACACTGAAAGAATATAATTTTTAGCCAGTTATAGCTGCACTGTCACTGCTTGAAATGAGGTATTTAAAGAATGGAGACCAAGTTGGGTATAAACTGCCCATCCAATTATCCAGCCCTCATCCTATGGTGGTTGTTTTTTTTTTTTGTTAATTTACGAGCCAATCTGCCAATTGCCTACTTGGGGCATAAGTCGCCATACTCACCAAAGCCTACTACTAAGCTATATTAAAAAATAAATAACGATAAAAAACAAAGGCTAGAAAAAAATGACAAAAGGAAAACAAAGCAAAAAGGAAACAATGAAGCGGGCTCCAGTATTGGCGGTAGGCCCGCCTTCCCTACAAAACAATCAAATAGAGTGGAGAGCCTCCTCCAAAGAGTCGTAAAGTCCATAAGTTAGTGTGCACAAACTCATCCTGAGGACAAGGGACAAGCGGTAGTGACCGTGCTTAGGACAGGTCATGTAGGCGAAGATCACCCAGACTGGGACATTCATTAAGAATGTGCTGAACAGTCTGGGGCACAAGGCAGTCTTCACAGTATGACGCAGGCGAGCACTCTATCAAATGGCGGTGCGTCCAATTCAAAGAGGACAGAAAGCAACCTGAAGCCAGTGCAGCATTGAGGGGTAGGTCCATGGGAACAATTACAGCATAATCACACGCAACTTGAAGGTCCCCTCAACTGTCTTCCATCTTCTTTGCCAAGCAGCATGGAGAACTGCTTGTATTCCTGCCATGTAATCGATGTGAGGAAGAGCAAAATGCTGGTCTGGTCAGCCAGTCCTCAGGGATTCCTACATTTCCAGGAACTTAGCACAAGAAAATGTTGACATCCGCCTGGCTGGCCAAAACCATGGTGTTAAGGATATCGCGAACCAGGGGATGCGGAGATTCCAATTTCCTGAGAGCACTCAGGGTGCTTTGTGAGTCGATGTAAATCACAATCCGGTTACCAAACCAGGCACGTCACATTAACCTTCCATACCGAGTGATTTATTGCAACCAGCTCAGCCGTTAAGACAGACGCAAAGCCCCATTGACTTGAAACAAGGGGATACAGTGTGGAAACTGAACCTCTCTTGGGACTTGGAGCCATCCATAGACACTGGTACAGTTCCAGTGTGTCACAAAGTGTGCTCCACAAAGGCAGCATGCAATACTCCCAGTGCTGTTGAAGTTTTGGGAGCAGAGGCATGGTGACAAATAGTCAAAGGTGGTATCCTCCAAGGTGACATCCTGGGCAGAACCAGGAGTTTCCTAGCCCTAAGGCCAGTGTGGTGGATTGAGTCCACCTTATGCAATAAACACTTGTCTGCGGATGCATAAAACTTGCATCTGTAGCCGAGCTTCGAATGAACAAAGGATCAATAAAAAAGTAAGGTGGTAGCCCTATAAGCACCCCAGGCGCTGAACCTTGCGGAAGAAAGAATGTCCATGTGGTGGGTACAAGAGACCCTAAGGCTGCGAATATGAGCCTTCCAGGTAAAGCATTGGTCAAATACAAGACCAAGGAAACAGTGTGAATATACCACTTCCAGGTGAACCCCATTAACAAACAAATCTGGGTCAGGGTGGAGCCGCAGATCATGGCAGAAGTACATTTCTTTAGTCTTCGCCAAGGAAAACTGAAGCCTTTGCACTTTGGCATAGCGAGAGACACGGTTCAATGCCTGTTCGAGCAGACCTTCCAGAGTTGGCATCTGGGCTGCACCAAAAGAGATTGAAGGGCTGTCCAGAGAGAGCATAGCATGTGACACTGAGGACACTTCCCTGCTCCATTGGGTGAGAGAGGGCTCTCCCCACCCATGCATGGAATCCACAATCTCACAAAAATTCAGAAATAAAGATTGGGAGGCATTTCCTCACACCAATACTGTGGAGAGTCTCCATGATACCGTATTGCCATGCAGTATCATAGGCCTTCTCCAGATTGAAAAACACCATGGCATAATGGTGTCTAAAAGGAAGGTCTCGCATACGGCATTTTCCAGTCATAGTAGAGCATCTGACATGGAGTGGAACTTGCAGAGGCCACACTGTGCAGAAGACAGATAGCCTCCACTGTCCAGAAAGAAGGCTAGTCTAACATTTTTTAGTCTAACATTTACCAATTTCTCCATCAACTTGCACATGCAGGAGGTTAGAGAGATTGGGTGGAAACCAGTTGCAGTAGAGTGATCTCTCCCCGGTTTGTAAAAAGCCAGCACAGTAGTGATTCGGCAGGAAACTTGGAGGATACCCTTTACCCAGATCCGGTTGAACAAATCTAACATAAAGGCCATGCCTCGCTCACCCAGATGTCAAAGCATGGCCTATGGGACATCATCTGGACCAGGGTCAGTGTTCATGCATAAAACGAGAATGGGACACAACTCACTTACGAGTAAACCTACTGTTGAAGGGTTGTCAGCCTCTGGAGATAAAGTCCAGTTGGCAGCCTTCTGCAACTTCACAATGCACATTGAATGCTAGTGGAGCACCATCCTGGCTAGAGAATGCGGTCACAAAAGATTCCACCACAGAGGCAGGGTCCGAGATTGCAGTCCCATTATCCTGTAAAATGGAAGGGGGTTCTGTGAGAACTTACCCAGCCTCAGAGGCAGTACAACAATATGCACCTGAGAATAGGTGTAAGGAGGTGGTCAGCCTATTAAAAGCAGAGAAGAAGTTACTAGGGCAAAATGATCTTTCCATTATCTGTAGCCCAATGCCCAGGAGCCCTGAAGCCTGGGCATTGTTGTTGTAGCATCATTGATTATAGGGTATGTTATTTCTTTTGTCTTTTGTGTTATGTGGGGTCTATGCCTGTTTTTACAGGACATCTTTGACTTTCATGATTTTGGGGGAGAAGTTTGGATGGGGGTTTAAGGTTTCTCATAAGAATAAACTTGCCAAAAGAACACAAATACAGGTAATCAATATAAATTTAACTACTATATGGGATGGCTGATAGAGGATAAGTACTAAGTCACTAATATAATTGGCAAGTTTAAATCGTCCCTTATGATTCATATTAACTGAATATTTTTCTATATATTTTACACAAGGTGTTACCTATAATTAGGCTATGGGTTAGCCAAGTAGCACATTTCAGGAGTGAAGGTATTTTGTGAATAATAAATTGTACAATAAAGGTTCGACTCAAGTAAACTTTGTGGTGGCTACCATACACTTTAATGACCTATCAACCAAATCAAACATCAAGCTCTGACTGAAAAAGGCCTCAAAACCAGCAAATTAGTGGCAAAACCAATAAAAAATGAACAGCTCTAGAATTTATTCCTTTCTATTCAAAGGGGTAACCGACCTTAAATGTTATTATAAAACTGCTATACAATTACTTACCCTTTGAAGATAATCATTGATACTCATTGAAGACATTGCAAATATATTTCAATTGAGAATACTATTGTTAATAAAGTATGTACCTAAAGTAGAAAGTAAAGATAAATTTTAAACATCAAGTGCTTCAAAAACAGAATTAAATTAATGAAATGTGAATAGTAAATATTGTACCGTGGCTGGAAAACTTGAATATATAAAATAGACAAAAAAAAAATGTTACTAATCTGAATAAACCTCAAAACACAGGAATTATTAAAATAGTTTTGTTTTTTGTAGTGCCTATCTGGCGACTGCCTACAACGACATAAGTCGCCAGAAATTTAATAACAAGTCTAATACTAGGTAAGCTACATTAAAATAACTCAGAAACACCAGACAAAAAAGCAAAACAAAAGCAAAGAACAAAGAAAAATTAAACAAAGCAATAAGAAGAAGGAAACACACTCTAGTGTCAGGGTGAAAGCTGCCTCCCTCGCCACGGCATCATGTGAATGACACCAAAGAGAGAGCAATAAATATGAGACAGTCCACAAGTGTGTATACACAAACCCATTCTGAGTACAAGGGAAAAGCACTACTGACCCCGCTCATCCCAGTACCTGGACAGGGAATGAGCGTAAAGATCACTCAGAGTGGGACATTCAACAATTTTTTTTTTTTTTAAGAGCTCATCTGGTGACTGTCTACTTTGGCATTCGGGCACTGGGTATTAAAACTGGCATATTTCTAGGCTACTTTAAAATAAAATTAAAGAGAAAAATAATGACACCCCAAAAAGGGGGAAAGGAAGCAAGCTGGTGCGTCGGGGAGAGGTCCCCCCGGCGCAGGAGCGTGCAACTAAAGGAAAAACAAACAAACAAAAAACAAAACAAAACAAAAAACAAACCTTGCTTAAATAATAGGGAGAAGGCCGGCCTCCCCCAAGAAGTCAACAAGTCCACAAGTCAAAGTGAACGAATCTGTCCCGAGTACAAGGGACAGGCGGTAGCGACCCCGCCCATCCCGGTACCAGGACAGGTATCGTGCGCGAAGATCACCCAGACTGGGACATTCGACAAGAATGTGCCGAACAGTCTGAGGGACGACGCAGTCGTTGCAATAGGGCGCAGGCGAGCGCACCATCAAATAGCGATGCGTCACACGAGTGTGTCCGGTTCGGAGACGACACAAAACAACCTGAAGCCGTCGCGGCTTTGGGGAGTAGGTCCATGGGAACATTCTCGGCGTAATGGAACGCAACTTTAAGTTCCCTTCGACCGTCTCCCATCTTCTTTGCCAAGCAGTCTGAAGAGCTGCCCGTATTCCTGCCATGTAGTCGGTGTGATGAAGAGCGAAACGCTGGTCCAGTCGCAGAGTCCTCGCAGACTCTTTGGCGCCCTCATCGGCGCGCTCATTCCCCGCAATTCCTACATGTCCAGGAACCCAGCAGAAGATAATCTCGACATCTGCCCGGCTCGCCAAAATCGTGGCGTCACGGATATCGCGAACCAGGGGATGAGGAGATTCCAATGCCCCGAGAGCACCAGGGCACTTTGTGAGTCGCTATAGATCACAATCTGGGTCTCCGAACCGGGCACGTCGCATAATCTCCCGTAGCGAGTGGTGTATTGCCACCAGCTCAGCCGTGAAGACAGACGCAGCACCTGGTACAGCCCTGCTGACTTCAAACAGAGGGGATACGGCGTGGAAGCCGACCCCCTCTTGGGACTTGGAGCCATCAGTATACACTGGCATGGTTCCAGCGTGACACGATGTGTGCTCCAAAAAGGTCGAACGCAATTCTCCTAGTGCTGAACAAGCTTTGGGAGCAGAAGCATGGCGACAAATAGCCAAATGTGGTACCCTCCAGGGTGGCATCCTAGGCAGAACCAGGGGCGCCACCGGACCGAGAGCTATGCCTAGCTCTCAAAGCAGTTTCCTGTCCCTAAACCCAAAGGGCTTAGGGTATGACTGGCGTCTCTCGGCGGCATAGGCACCATCGAGATCAGCTGCGGATGCAGTGAGAGCTGTTGGCGACTGAGGGAGGCACCGGGCTCGCACATCAGGGCCACAGCTTAGAGAATTTTTTAACACTTAATGCATTTAGCACATTAATGATTGTAAGAGCTTCAAATATCAACTTTGAAATAGAAAACTGGCGAAGAAATAGATCTAAGGATGCTTTCCTCACAAAAACTGATGAAAAATAGTCAACCAAATGGTTGGGCACTGAACAGTTATCATACACCCAGGAACCATTAGTGATCAAAGGTCCCACAGCAGGCTTGTTAGTCTTTTTATTCCTCAAATAGCAATGGAGTCTCTTAGAATCATTATGCTGGGCTAGAGATTCTTCAAAATTAGAAACTGTGCTGATAACATCATGTTTAAAGCGAATATTAATTTCATGGAAGTTCAGTCAGGCCTGGACAGTTAAAGGAGAATTTTAACCGAAACACGTCAATAGGATCTTATATCTACGCCAGGAATTAGACTTTTGTTTAGAAATGGCCAATGACAAATTCCTAGTTCAAGGAGGATGGAATCCCTTCACCTGTTTACAGGGTACAAAATAGGAAATAGCAGAGGACAAAAAATTAGTATATCTCTGTTCGATATTACAACCATGAAATACCTCTTCCCAGTTGAAAGTAGAGAGATAGTCTTTCATTCAGGAAAACTTAGTCCAAAACCAGTTAAAATGTTTACATGGTATCAAAAAATTAACTTCAGGGGAAACCACAGAACACCTAAACTTGACACTTACATGATTACAACCAGGAAGAGGGTCTAAGCATGACAACTCAGAGATTTTATCATTACAAGAAGTGAACATCAGGTCAAGAATGTTATTAGAATGAATGAAAGTGGGAAAATTGACCCATTGAGTAAGACCGAGAGAGTTAAAAAGATTGAGAGAGCAGGAAAGGAGTGAGTGTGCAACAGGGACTAAGCCAGACCAGTCAATTTCAAGCAGATTGAAGTCACCCATTAGGATTAAATCTTTACCAGAACTGAAAGATTCCAAAAATGAAAGCAACATAGCATTATCAAACAATGAATAGTTAGGTGGTGTATATACCACTATGACATAAACTTTAAAGCTTGGTAAAAAGACAAAACAGGTATTAGGGTGGTTATTAAATAACTGGCCAACTTTATAGGAATTATCTACATACAACCCAACTCCATGCTTAGGCAGATTGGAGGGTGAATCATTTCTGTAAAAAGTATATCCGGGAACAGTAACCACAGAAAAAGTACAAGAAGTAAGCCATGTCTCAGTTACCCCAACAATCCCAAAACCAAAATTAGAACAAATATTAGAAACAAAATTAACTTTATTAACCAAACAATTTAAATTATATAACCAAAACAAAACAGATGAAATGAGGCAAAACTACATTCTTGGTTGAAAATTTGCCACTTGTGCACAAACAGATCCACAAACAGATAGACTGAGGGTATTAAATATGTTCTCGTTCGAAAGGAGGTGTGTGAGAGGGGATATGATTGAGCTCTCTAAAATTTTTGGGGGGATAGATAAATTGGATGTTAGTTTTTTGAGTTAGATGATGGAAATCGGACTAGAGGTCCCCACTTGAAAATTAAAAAGCAAGGGTGTAGGTTGGATTTAAGAAAATATTTTTTCCCCAATAGAGTGGTAGACTTCTGGAACAAATTGCCGCAGAGGGTAGTAGGTAGTCCAAATCTAAATGTATTTAAGAGTAGGTTGGATGAGTTTATGGGAAGGGAAGGTTGTGATGGTGGTAATTGTGAAGACTATGGGCAGATGCGACTCTAGTTTATTTTTTGGGCTACTTTTGATTGTTTTTCTGCTATCGCACTGGCCAATCACAGATCTGGATTCAGTTTCATAAATGACCAATCAGAAAGCTGTATTTGTTTCAAGGCTTTTTGTGCTTTTTATATTTATCAAAACTTGGTTTTTCTTATATTTTAGATGTTTTTCCCCCTTATTTCTTTTCTATATATCCTACCTACCCTATGCCTGACATTATTTAGTCTTTTTATTTACTTGTTACTTAATTTCCCATTGTTTAATGCTCGATTAAACCATATTTCGGTGTTGTTAAGGAAGTCTTACGTCTTAATTCTGACGAAAACAGTACTTTTTCATTTTTTCTGTTCCGTATTTATTTCTCTTCTTTGATTTTTTTAACAGGTTTTTTACGACCTTCATTTTTATTATTGTTCCAAATGGATGCGTTCAGTATTAGTGTTTTTATTACTATATATGTGTAGTTCAAGAAACACAAATGGTCAATTTCAGTAAAAAAAAAGTCACAAAATTTCCGGGAACAATGCTCTACTTTTCCGTCCGCATCTCTCATATTTAAACGACCACCCACGCCGTTTCCCGCTCATTTGTCAAAATTTCATTTTCGTGTTAAGTTTGTTTGTTACGTATTCAACGTTTTGGTGCTATTTTAACCGACAACGAGAAATATGTTGCGTTTCTCGAAGCCCATGGGCCGTGTAGTGGAAGGGCAGTGGGTTTTGGGAGGGTTCGAATGTGGAACAAAGAGAATTTTCATTGTTTCGGTGGCAAATCGAAATCGAGAAACCCTCCTCGCAGCGATAAAAACGTGGATTTTGCCGGGCACGACAGTCGTATCTGACGGATGGGCAGCCTATTCAAATTTGTCATCTTGTGGTGGGGCGAATGTGAGTGTGTGTAAAAGGGCCATTCTCCCACCCCTTTTCTCAGTACCCTCTCCCTCCCTCTGTAAGAATGTGTGTGAATGGGAATGGGTTTGTTTTATTTTTGTTTATTTCATGTATAAAATGATTACCATGTTTTTCTTTCTTTCCAGGCGTTATTCTGGAAAGATAGTAGCTAATTTTGAGATATCACTATAATAATATTGTACTTTGCTTAAAATAAACTTTTATCAAAGCGTCATATTCTGGAAAGAGGTAAGCTAGTCGATGTATTTTCGGGTAATGCCCACTTATTAGTTTTGCCATCCTTGTATAAATAAATGGGTCATAAAAGGAGGATATATCTCTTCTACAGAGAGTGGAAGTGTGGACTGGTAGCAAGAGGGGTTCTATAGACGAGTGCTCCACCCAGCCCTGAGAGGAGGGCTTTCGTGCCTCTCTAACCACCTGAACCGCCATACCCGCCTTCATTGACAATCCTGCCTCCTTCTAAGTTAGCCAACTACCACCCACCTCCAGCAAGTGATAGCGCGTGCCCCCTTTTCGTTCGGTTGTGGTTGTGTTTTTTTTGTTTTGTGTAGAATATAAGTAAATTGTTGTATCCGCCGGTTATAAGATTCTCGTTTGGTATCGTATTTTGATTGGGGAATTTAGCCTCATTTTGAAGTGTGCACACTTCCCTAGTAAATATAAAATTATTGTAAATATAAACTGTAACTATCATTGTATTTTTTTGTAAGTAAAGGGACTGTATATACAATCCGTTTTATTCTCCCTCGATTTCTCACGTCCGGACAGTGTAGGAAGCGGGTTGGATCGATTATCGATTGGGATTAGAGATCTATTTTCGGCCCGCTACAATCTGAAGGATACGAACATCTTACCGAATTCTGGCTTGCTGGCGGTAAACTCTACCCACCCGTCTGGCGTAAGTATTAACGATTATTTTGAGCGTCGGCTCGTTGTTGGGTACGGCTCGCCGCGGGGATAACACTGCGATGACCCTGAGTTTCAATCCTTTGGGGGGGGTCTAGGGGGCACAGCCCCCCCAGTATAAAAATGAAAATAGCCATAAAATTCTTCGATTTCATCTCTAAAAAAGTAACACTGGAAAGTAGCCCAAAATAGCCAAAAAAAACTAGGCCTACGATCTGCCCATAGTCTTCACAATTACCGTGATGGTTCCTAAGTTTTGTATATATTAATATTGTTTGTATATATCTATAGCTGCATGATTTAGTTCTTGACAAGCCTTGATTGGTGATACCCTTGTTTCTGGTCAATCCTCTGGATGTAGTTTTCCTGGGAGTGTGGGTGCCTTGAAAGGGAGGCCGTTTGACTCGGATGACCTGTGATGAGCCCTTGTGGCTTTTGTCATCTGTTATATTGTATTGTGGGGGATTTTGATTTTGTCTTCCCCTGGTGATAGTGCTTTTTGTGGGTGGGTTTTGACGGAGGCGGATGACCTTTGATAGGCCCTTGTGGCTTTTGTCATCCGTGTAATTATGTTATGTTGTTAAGCACCTTGAATATGAAGATAGACTGAGGGTATTAAATATGTTTTCATTTGAAAGGTGTGTGAGGGGAGATATGATTGAGCTTTTTAAAATCTTTTCTGGGATGGATAAATTGGATTTCAGCAAGTTATTTGAGTTAGTTAGTAGTAATAGAACTAGAGGCCACCACTTAAAGATTAAAAAACAGAGGTGCAGACTGGATGTTAGAAAATATTTTTTCACTAACAGAGTGGTGGATTATTGGAATAGTTGTTTGCCACCTGAGACTGTAGACAGCCCAAACTTGAATGTTTTCAAGCGCAGATTGGATGATTATATGGGGATGGAGGGTTAATTTCTTACTTTTTGGTATGTGGATATGTTTCTTGACTCATTCCTGTGGATGCAGTTTCTTTTTATTGTATATTTTGGGGGACTTTGATTTTGTTTTTGACAGACCTCTATGGAGGCTTTAAATTATATATTGTAGATGCATGGTTGGACATTCCTTTGGATTGTTAAATTGTATATTGTAGATGCATGATCTGACAAAATCCTATGGATGCATTATGTGGGTGGGATTTGATGGATACGGATGACCTTTGATAGGCCCTTGTGGCTTTTGTCATCCGTGAAATTATGTTATGTTATGTATGTATGTTATGTTATGTTATGATGTCAGACGACTCAAACGCGCATAAATATTTAGAAACGGGTGAACGATAATATTTACACAAAATAATTTTTTCCGGCCAGGCCGCTCGTCTACATGTTTACCAAAGCATTTACCTATGTAAATGTCAGAACATTATAAAAATTAGGATTATACACTGGAGGGCTGTGCCCCCAGACCCCCCCCAATTTAATGAAACTCAGGATCATTGTAGTGCGGACCACACATCGTGTTTATCGCCCCAGGAGCCGTCCCCTATAAATGTACTCCAAAAACGTGAAACATTTTGGAACACGGAGGAAATAGTACATCTTATCGGCCGGGCCGCTCATCTACATATTTACCGTTATTTCCCTAACCAACACAGGAGACAATCCAGAACAGGCACTTGTACCGTGACACCAATGGTTACAAATACCACGAGCTATAGCTTCTTCATCGAGGACAAACTCAAAATGATTTAAAAGACCCAGAACCAGAGCAGACCTAACCTGGTAATTTAAGACAACTATAGTGCCGCCTAGTTTAGGCTATTTCTGCCAAAAGAAATATTCATTTTTACGTACTTTCGAAATGGATGGGGCTTCACTTTTTTACCCCCCACTTTTAAAAAACTCGTAATATTGCTAATTTGAAAGCCTACCATCAGATTTTAATGCAAAAGTCGATTGCTTAATTTCACTAGGCTTCTAGTTTGAATCGAAGCTTTGCGGCATTAACACTAGAACGTCCAAGCGGTCAATTTGACCGCATTTTGATTTTTAAATGCACGTATCTCATATATTTTTTCTTCAACAAAATTGATATTAACTGACTTTTCCTGATATATGATGAAGTGTATTGGGCTGAAATATTTTAAAAATTACTCCGATAGCTTTTGTTATTTGACATGCTATACCTGAAACGACCAAGCGGTCAATTTGATCGCATGTTATTTTTCGGTACAGAGACTTGTGGGAACATGCAAATTCCTGTTGAAACGCGGCACCGCTGATACAAAGGGTTATGTGACAGCTTCTCAGTTATTGCTTGCTCTACTATGGTACTGCAAGCATGGGGAAAAAATAACTTTTCTGATGGTGAAATTCTGAATGTTTTTGAGAACAATTCCTCAATCGAACTCTGAAGATGATAATTTATCTGACACCAGTGAAGAGGCGCATACTCCAAATATTATCGAAAGTTCATCGTCTAAGTCTGAACATGATGCAATGCAAAATAGTGGAAGTTTGAAAAGACATGGAAGATTTTCAAATACTCCTGGGCACGTACGTCTTTCGTCCCTGGGTACTGAGGGTTGGGGTGAATAAAATATATTTTATTCAATAACAGCTCATACTTATGCATAATGGAGCAGATATTTGTTTGTAGGTCTGTCCGCTTTTTGCATATATACAAACTTATGTGTACATATATGTGTATTTAGTAATATATAGGTACCTATATATACCATGGAAGATTTTCAAATACTCCTGGGCACGTACGTCTTTCGTCCCTGGGTACTGAGGGTTGGGGTGAATAAAATATATTTTATTCAATAACAGCTCATACTTATGCATAATGGAGCAGATATTTGTTTGTAGGTCTGTCCGCTTTTTGCATATATACAAACTTATGTGTACATATATGTGTATTTAGTAATATATAGGTACCTATATATACCAGCATATATATATATATATATATATATATATATATATATATATATATATATATATATATATATATATATATATATATATACGACGGGCGGAGAATAAGTTTTGCGAATCAGTATGGCAAAACAGAGATAGGGGGATGGCTGTTTGTCTGGGTTAGGAAAAGTTATGACAAGTCAGGACTTGCAGCCTCACGCTCCTGCCTCATCTATTTAAGAAGTAGTAGCTGATCGCAGATCGTCAGTCACAAATTTTTCAACAATAGAGAAAGTTGAGCCCCCCGCAGTGATCAAATGTTTGACCAAGGAAGGCAAGAATGCAAAAGAGATCCATGAGCGCAAGGTTGCAGTGTACACCGACACCACCCCTTCCTATGCAACCATTGCTCGCTGGAAAAGGGAGTTCCGTCATGGTCATGAGTCCCTTGAAGATGACCCCGTCCAAGACGCCCGTCAGACGTAACTAACGAGGACAATGTGGCACGTGTGGAGAGGATGATCCTCGAAAATCGACGGGTGAAGGTCGAAGAAATCGAGCGAGAAATTACAATATCACATGGAAGTGTTATCAACATCATCCACGACAATTTGGCCATGACCAAAGTCTCTGCCCGTTGGATCCCTAGAAACCTCACGCCCCATGATCGACTTCAACCTTGTCAAAGTCCACAAGGAAAGAGTTGCACAAGCAGCCCTGCGCGAGTGCGGATTCGAAAAGCTCAACCATTTTCCCTACAGTCGAGATCTGGCCCCTAGCGACTACTTTTATTCCGCAGCTCAAGGCTGCACTGCGTGGACGCCGGTTTGGGGACGATGAAGATGTCAAGCTCGCCGTTCAGGACTGGATTGAATAGCAGTCGGGAGATTTCTGGTTGTTTAGAATTCGAAGCCTCAGGGACAAGTGGCGCAAGTGTATTGAAGTCGAGGGTAGTTATATGGAAAAATAATAGAACACTTTTCCTCATATCTCGTTTCCCTATATCCGAATTGCAAAAATTATTGACCGCCCCTCGTATATATATATATATATATATATATATATATATATATATATATATATATATATATATATATATATATATATATATATATATATATAATCCAGGTAGTTTCCGCTGTGCAGCCTTAATTTAATTTTCAATAAGAAAACAATGGCGAAGAGTAGACTTAAATCCAAAATGAAAAAATCTTTATTGCGATTGAATATTGCAACGTTTCGACCTTACGGTCATCTTCTGGCTCTAGAAAACAGATTAAGATCTACAAATATACATCATAGGTTTAAGTGTTCACCACAAATTATAATAAGGGGGAAGTAAAATACAACGTTTAAGGAAAGAAGTATAGTAAAATTGTAAAAAAAAACAACTAATAAAAGCTTAAAAAACAACAAAACAAAAATCAATACAAAACCAAACGGATCAAATGAAAAACATACGAGGGGCGGTCAATAAGTTTTGCGAATCGGTAGGGCAAAACAGAGGAAGAAGGATGACCGTTTGTGGGGGTGTTAGGACAAGTTATGATAAGTCAAGACCTGCAGCTGCACGCTCCTGACTCGCCTATCGAAGAAGCAGTAGCTGATCGCAAATTGTCAGTCACATTTTTTTCAACAATGGAGAAAGTTGAGCACCGCGCAGTGATCAAATTTTTGACCAAGGAAGGCAAAAATGCAAAAGAGATCCATGAACGCATGGTTGCAGTGTACACAGACACCGCCCCTTCCTATGCAACCATTGCTCGCTGGAATAGGGAGCTCCGCCATGGTCGTGAGTCCCTTGAAGATGTCTCCCGTCCAGGACGCCAGTCAGATGTAACCAACGAGGACAATGTGGCCTGTGTGGAGAGGATGATCCTCGAAAATCGACGGGTGAAGGTCGAAGAAATCGAGCGAGAAATTGGAATATCACATGGAAGTGTTATCAACATCATCCACGACAATTTGGCCATGACCAAGGTCTCTGCCTGGTGGGTCCCAAGAAGCATCACGAAACCTCAGTCCCCATGATCGACTTCAACCTCGTCAAAGTCCACAAGGCCAGAGTTGCACAAGCGGCCCTGTGCGAGTGCGGATTCGAGGAGCTCAACAACCCCCTCTACAATCCAGATCTGGCCCCTAGCGACTACTTTTTTTCCGCCAGTTCAAGACTGCACTGCGTCTACGCCGGTTTGGGGACGATGAAGATGTCCAGCTCACCGCCCAGGAGTGAATTGAACACCAGTCGTGAGATTTCTGGTTGTCGGGAATTCGAAGCCTCAGGGACAAGGGGCGCAAGTGCATTGAAGTCGAGGGTAGTTATATTAAAAAATAATAGAACACTTTTCCTCATATCTCGTTTCCTTATATCCGAATTGCAAAACATATTGACAGCAACTCGTACCTTGAATCTATGATATCCAGTGAGAATATGATGTGGTAGAGAGGTGACGGGAAATATAATAGTTTCGCTAGTAGTGGTTGTTTATTGGGTGTTTAATGCAATAAAAGAGGAATCAGAATTGAGTGAGGGAGATAGTGTTTTGATATAAATAGATTCAGAGATACGTCGTGACAGTGGGTTTGAGTTGGAGTCCAAAATCTCGAAGTCATTCAGGAATGGAATTGTTTGGCATTTAATCGAGTGCTCTCTTATAGAAGAATGTTCTTTTTTATTACGAAGTTTCCCTTTTCTAAGGCTGATGCCCATGTGAGAGAAAAAAAAGGGCCTGAAGGGTACGTAGGGTGCTTCCAACATATTTTCCAGATGTACACTCTGGACAAGAGTAAAAATAAACTACACCACTACGTAAGTCCTTAGGAGTTTGATCTTTAATTTTAAAAAATTCCAAGTGTGTGGTTGTTGGAAAAAAAAACAACTTTAAATTCAGTTTGCCTAAAAAATTTTGCTAATAGTTTAGAGATATTTTTTTGAAGGTTCGATTCAAAAACCCCCTCTTAGGAACAACAAGAAATCAAACTTCTTTAGGTGCAGTGATTTCAAGAAAGGGAGGGTAATATACGTTATTTAAAAACTGTTTTATTGTCTTTTCAATTAAGAGTAACGGAAAGCTGTTTTTTATCAAGAGTGACCTCAAGTTCTGGAACTGATGGTGGATTTAGAGGAAGGATGAGCAAAGGTGAAAGCCCCCTGTGTACAAGAGTCTTAATTAATGGTAGAAATTTTATATTTAAAATCACAGAAACTATAAAAGTTAATCCCTAACCCTGTAGAAATCGGTTTTCTATGGATGGAGGTTAAGATATTGCCGTTTTCTTTGGAAATTGAAATGTCTTAAAAGGGGATACTGTTATTATTTTCTGTTTCAATAGTAAAAGAAATATTCGGGTGTAAAGAATTAATAAAATCAAGAAACCTTTGAGCTTGTAAAGGTTCATTAAAACTGCGAAGTAGTCATCGACAAAACGACGATAAAAAAGTGGTTTATAATCGTCGGCACACTGATGAAAAATTAAGTCTTCTAAAAAATTAATGAAAAATTCAGCAGCGGTTGGGCCAATAGGAGACATCATCTGTCTGTTGAGAAATATTACTATCGAATGTGAAATAGGACTCATTAAATATAAGCTACAAAAGTTGTTTGAAAAGAGGTCTAGAAAATCCCTGAAAAGTTTGTTGGTGATTGAAAATTTTTCACCCTTTCGAATCCTTTAATCCGACCCAGCACAACCACACCACCTCATTATACCATATAAACTAAAAAAAAAAGACAGCCACGAATTATTTGAAATATACGGGGATCTGAAAGAAAATATTATTGGGTAATCGACAGCGGTTGGGCCAATAGGAGACATCATCTGTCTGTTGAGAAATATTATTATCGAATGTGAAATAGGACTCATTAAATATAAGCTACAAAAGTTGTTTGAAAAGAGGTCTAGAAAATCCCTGAAAAGTTTGTTGGTGATTGAAAATGTTTCACCCTTTCGAATCCTTTAATCCGACCCAGCACAGCCACACCACGTCATTATACCATATAAACTAAAAAAAAAAAGACAGCCACGAATTATTTGAAATATACGGGGATCTAAAAGAAAATAATATTGGGTAATCGGCAAAAGACGCATGCGCAGATCTACAAAAGACTAGTTTTAGGTGAATATCGTCAAAAGACACATGCGCATATCACCTCCATATCTAAAAGGCCACGTCTAGGTGAAAGAATCAGGCCCAAAGTTGAGGGAACAAGGCCAAAAATGACGCAGAAAGATTCAAATTTAGAAAAATAATATATTTTTGAAAGGTGAATATATTCGTTAGCATTAATTTTTGCAAATTAAAAATAAGGTAATTCTAAAGATCCTTACCCAGCAAGCGGGAAGCTCACGTTCCCATAATATTTCGGCCATTTCCCAATATTTTTTGTAATTACGTCATCTATTATTGTGGTTTACTAGATTGTGTCAATTACTACCACATCTGATGCGCCACGTCATCCTCAGTGAGTGTTCCAAATAGTTGTTATAACCTAACTGATAATCGATATACTACAGTTTCACCTAACTGTCTCATTAACTGTTGTTTTATTATGGGTGAAACATATTGGGAAATGGACTAAATATTATGCAAACGCGAGTGAGGAAGCTCGCGGGGTATGGATCTTCAGGTTTACCAAAAATAGCATTGGTGAGCATCATTTTTAGAATTAAAAACGTTTATATCTTTGAAAATTATAAAATTGTATTTGTGGTAAAACGAATCTTAACCGAAATCTGGATATAGAGCTCAACTAGAGCTGCATCCAGAATCTACATAAGTAAACATCGGTAGGTAAGTAAAAGGCACGATTTATTGCTCTGTTACACTCCATAGATACAATAACTAAAATCTATCAATTTAAAATATACTCTAATTACAGGCTATTACATGGAGATTTTTCTTTTCGTAAGAAATTTTCCCAAAATAACGGATTGCAACCCTTTTTACGGAAAACCGAATAAGGAAATTTCTTGATCTTTTCCTTAATCCAACTACAGAAAAAGCCACGGTTAATAAACTCGTACACTTCTGGTTGGTACCCTTCTTTGTTCCACAAACCTTAAAAATCACCGGTGAAATTCACTCGATAATGAAAAAAATCGACCTCGTTTTTGATCTCAAGATAATCATTCCAAACTACTATAAATCAGCTCCCTGTTTCCTATAAAAACTGATTCCCTAAGGCAGGCTGTTCGTCTCTTGTATAAATATTTGAGTCCATCGTGCGATGCCACCTACGTTGAGTCTACGAGTCGAACAGAATGCCGGAAGGTTTTCCCTTGGCCAAACATGACTACTCTATTATTAAACTGCACACCGAATCCTGCAATTCACAGGTAAAATTCTATGACCTTTTCTATAGTCTCTTCAGCTAATACCCTCTAAGATTTATGAATTATTGAAACTATATATATATATATATATATATATATATATATATATATATATATATATATATACTCACAGAGGACTGGTGGTGCTGGGACCACATTATACAATTGCATTTGACTCCAAAATCCCTCGAATATGAGAATTTTGAAGTCTTATAAAGTACTATAATTGGTTCATAGTAAATCCGGTCCTCACAGTTCTTTACTGAGCGAAGGCATTTTTCGGACTTTCCTAAGCCGCTACCCACTTTACCCGGTAGCGACATGCAAATACCAAATTATTTCGTCCAAAATTCTGAGCAGCAAAAAATAAAAATCTTGATTTCGAATTGATGTAAGTGTGTGTATATGCAAAAGGAAAAAAAAAATGATGTGTGTGGATTGATAAGTGGAAATAGACAAGTGGTGAAAAGAGAAAGAAGTGTGGTAGGGTGCAAAGGGATGCAAGGTTCCTGGTGGTCAGGCCTATCACTTTCATAAATGTCATTATCATGTGTTTCCTTTGTTGTTTTCGTTATGATTTTTAGTTTTTAGTTTATGACGTTCAAGCCATTTGTCTAAATATTTTTTAATGTTTTGGAATATGTAATGTGCATTTACTGTTGGTACTCGGCAGCGATGACCAGCTTCCCAATTTCGAGTTTGACCTCAATCGCGAGATAGGATTCTTCAAGATTTCTAATTGGCTAGTACTTGATCCCTTTTTTATGGCAATTCTAGCACCGTCGTACCGTTCTTGTGAGTGATTTGTGATTAACACATCGTAATTCTCGATTTCTATTTCATAATTACGAGTGACGATCCCATGTTCTGAAATCAAGATGACATCTATACGTTTTAGATGAATATTGCAGCAATATCCTAGATAGCTATGATCACAATAAACACCAAAGCCTATATTTCGTTATTCAAGGGAATGAAGTTAAATACTAACGTGAAATCAAAATTTTTGCAGACGGAATTTTCTTAGGCCTAAATCTGGGCGACGTTGGGGAATACGTGTATCAAAAGCAAAGAGTTAAGAAAAATATATATTATCGAATAAACAGTTATTATTGAAAAGAGAAATTATACAGTAGTAGTTAGGATTGGTTTGAATTACGCGTGTGAATATAATTTGCATGAGTTAATGATAATGGATTTACTTGATAAATATGGTTTGGTAATTAGGGTACAACATATGATGATAATTATAATATAATTGGATAATGGCTTTGTGTGCCATTTCGGTAGATAGAAAGGTCACTTTAAAAACATACGTGTGGTCGCGGAATTTGATCACTTTTTGACCTTCGCCCATGAGTGCTGATTTTCTATTTCATTTTTAATTTCGTCAGCTGAGTGCTCACCAACCCAGCTTTCAACTTTGCGGAAGATAATGCTGTGGTTGGCTGCCACTTGTGGGGGTGTCTTTGCTTCGAAGTTAATTGATTTTAGTACTTCGGTTCCCTCTTCGGACAGGACCGGTCGACATCCTTGGTTTCCTCACAAATGGCAATGAAGCCAGAGGAAACTTCGATCAGCTTAACAAGGGCTACTCTCAGCTCAGCGAATAGCGTCTCGCAAAGCTCGCTCTTTCCAGGTGCCTTCATTCTATATATGGTCCGTGGAGGGACCCTCTTAGTGAGGGTCTCCATGGTCTTGTGTCCTTTTCCTCTTCTTTCTCGAATTATTCTTCTCTCTCTGTATGTAAGAAAAGTGTAATTACAGTGTTTTGGGTGAAAAATGATGTGACAAGGTGGTAAAGGAGGTAGTGGTTTGGTCAGGTGTGGTCTAAAATTGAATGAACGCCCCCGTCCATTTTTCAGTTGGTCTCCCACTCAGGTGCTGCCAGGATGATGGGTGATGGATAGAGGGGATGGATCTCCAGTGGGAACCTCAAGAGGGATGGCTTATGGTGGACTTGGTAGCAATAGCCGTCGAATCAACGGCCGCTAAGGTTTTGGTACCCCCTCTAGGGTACTTACGCCATAACCGCATCCAACTACATAGAGAGGGGTGTTACTGCCCTCTATGATGCTGGCCGGGTCCCCCGTGCGATTGGTATCTCCCCTCCGTCCAAGACTCGCAGTTATGCCCCAGTTTCGAGAAAATTTCTGACTTATGCTTCCGCTGTGGGCTAATCCACAAACTAGTTTTTCACATAAGCCCTTAATTATGTCAGTCCAAGTGGCCGGCATAGTTAAAACGAAATTAATGAATGGCAGACATCCGCGCAAGTTCCCACGCACGACGATGGACGAGAGAGGTGAGGTGCTTAAGCACCCATTTAGTTATTACTTCTGAAATAAAAAAATATTTATATCTTATTCTAAAGGTGAACTAAAATTCACCCAAGTCTTCCAAATTGGCTGGGTTCTGTCAGCGATGCTCGCAGCCCTTTACTAAGTAAAATGAAATTCTGGTGAATTTCCGATGAATTTCCGATGAAAATGTGCTAGTAAATGCGTATCCGTCAGATTCTAGGCCGTGGATATTGGACATAATGAAGTTAGAGATGAAGAGAGAAAAGGTAGAAATATAGGAAAATAGATGGAATTAAAAGATCCCTGGTTATAAGGTATCGCAGGATTTTTTTTCTTTTAGTTCTGTGTTCTTCTCAGTTGCCGTTTTCAAGATCCCTGGTGAAAGGGTATCTCAGGAGTTGTTGTTTTTCTTGGTGTTCTTCTTTCAAGCATTGTGTACTCTGTATCTGTCGTTCTAGTTTTTGGGGTAGTTGTATATGTTTTGTATTTGTTTTGGTTTTTTGCTTTTTACGTGTGGTTTTGTGGTAGTTGTCTGATGCATTTTAGCTTTTGTAGGTGTTTTTGTGCATTTCTCTCGTGGTCTGTATGTTTGTACTTTCCGTCTTCTTGTTGTTGTATTTTTGTGCAGTGATTTTTTTTTGTTTTATAATCGTCGTCTTAAGTGTAAAAGGGTTCTACTCGTCTTTCACTCTGCCCTTTACTACTAGTGAAGTTTCTCGCCCTTCTGTATCTGTCTTTCAATGCTATGTCAATGTGGCTTTGCCTTATTTCGTCCATCATTTGTCCCGTGACTTTTTTTTCCAGATTTGGGGGGCCTTTGCTTGAAGTTCGATGTTAATTGGGGACATCTAAATCTCTTGGTGTAGGTCACTCTGCCTCATTCTTTCTCTTCTCCTAACGCTTTTAATTAGAAGTACCACCTTATTTTGTATCCTTTGTAGATATCTTATCTGTGTTCTGGAGCCGGTGTTAACAAGTACAGATGGGTACAGCAGCTTGGATCTAATGAGTGCATTATAGATCTTTTTCTTGTCAACCGTGCTCAGGTTTTTGAACCTGTAGAGTTTTTTAAGCTCGGCCTTCGCTCGTGCCGTTGTTTGAGCAACGTGGCAACCGTACCCACTCTTAGCTATCTTTAGCCGAAGCACATTCCCTTCTGTCCTGTAGGTAATACGCGCGCCATCTGTTTCGATGAGGCCCAGTTTCCTAAGGAAAGCGGGATCAACCTGAATTTCTAGGTGTTGGTGGCAATTTTCCACCTTCTTTCATATCTATTGATATGGTTGATCTCATTTGCTGCTAATTGTGCTAGGTGGTCGGAGTTTCTTAAGAGGGCAGTAATAATCTGGGATATGTCGTCTGCAAATTGGACGCACATCGAGTCTTCCCTAACTGGATTCGGGAGGTTAAAGGTGTAGATGTTGTACAGGAGGGGGTTTAGGCACCCTCCTTGCGGTACGCCTGCAGATAGTCTTTAATCTATATGTATGCTTTCCTGTCTGTTATATAGTCACAAAAGGTTTTTTTTCTAGTATTGGGTTCAATCCTAGTCTTAGTATCTTGTACTGTAGTCCAGTCTTCCATACCTTGTCGAATGCCTTCTTGATGTCTCTGAGCACCAGGTCAGCATACCTTTTTTGGCTAGCAATCTTTGTCAGCTTTTCGGTGATGGTAGTCAGCGCTGTGTCAGTCCCTCTCCCTCTTTTGAACCCATGTTGATGTTGGTTGTGGAGGCTGTTATCCTCCATGAATTCGTGAACTCTGTTAGCAAGCATTTTTTCGTAGAGCTGTACTTTCTTCAAACCAAGTCCCCGCCTCCACCGAATAAAGCCTTTGTAAATCCAGCTCCAAATTTTCCTTAACTTGTAAAGGAAGCAACGATCACCTGATTATTCAGCCTACGAAACGTCAAGAATATCCCCTTTTCCATTTGGCTACTGAGACCCCCATAGATCTTCGGGAAGAGGCAATTATGCTGTGGCTCCAGGATTGTGAAATCGGAGTTATCTTTCTCTTAGGAAAACTGCCCGTCATGGCTAAGAGCTCCACCTACCCTTTCCCACTGTGATACCCAGTAACGGAGGTAACCTCCCTAGTAAATAGTGTCAGCTTTAAAAAGAATCCGGACGAAGATTCGAATTGCCGACCTAACGATTGCCGGGCAAGCGTGCTAACTACTATACATTACATATTGTACGTTAGACAGTTCCCCTTACTTTACCACTTTCATGTTAATTAAAATTACTGTAGGGATTACTAATGCATTTGCATTAACTATAGTTCTAGTACAATGAATTACAAAAAAAGTGACACGTTAGACAATTACCTTTATGTTACTACTTCCATGTTAATTAGAATTACTTTGTTTGCCCATAACTAATGTATTTATATTAGCTATAATTTCCATACAAACGGTGGATTATAATTGAATGAAGATTGAAAATTAATTTCTTTTCTACTATCCTAGTTCTCTTATATATATTATATATATATATATATATATATATATATATATATATATATATATATATATATATATATATATATATATATATATATATATATATATATATATATATATAACGTAGAATCACTCCTGAACCGCAGCCAGGATCATTACCAACACTATCATCACAGCCTAGCTCCATTTTCAGCACTGGTCCAGCTTCAGATGGAACCAGAAGTGCTTTTGTATGACTCATGGTCAATTGCTCCGAGTTTCCATGAAACGATCACGGCAAAAATAAACCTAATTTTCCTTCACATAATGTAAATGAAATTTACAATTGTATTTACATATTTATTTACATAGTATTTAATGTACTTACCTAATTATGTTGGTCGTTAAGCTGCTTGTCATATCTACAGCACTTTTATGCACCTTGAGGGTGTTTTTCCTTGTATTTCCATTATTTTACCCATACACCCACTTAAAACACTTCCCATCAACGGATTATTCACGTGAACTGACAAAATCTCCCCTCAATTTTCCCATCCCTCTCCTACTTCCTCATTGGTGATTTCTTGTCTTAGAGGCGGTCCTTTATCTTTTACTAGCTTATATATACCCCTATTATATTATTTTCTCTTGTAGTTATCCTTGAGAATGAACTGAATAAAGTTCGAAAGTACTTGTAAGCACCTTTTCATTTTTCCTGCGGGACATTGCATTCATTGCGAACCTCACGTGCTACTTTGTGAGTTATTCATATATGTAGGCTAAACAGTACCACAATCAGCACTGCAAGCTTCGCTATGTTCCACCTTGTTGCAAATGCCGACCGTGACGGTTTCAAAAAGGCAATTTCAATTAAAAAGAAGAGATGAACGTAGGAGAAGTTGTTTACCATCTACAAGATGAACTAAAAAAGATAAGAAAAATCGAAAGTTTCCAAAGAAAATTAATAAAGGTGAAATATACTATGCTCTTTAACAAAATCTGCATATAAGAAGGTCTGCTACCCATTTACACTAATATATATATATATATATATATATATATATATATATATATATATATATATATATATATATATATATATATATATATATATATATATATATTATTGTAGTTGGGTAGCAGTCTTTCTTGAATACAAATTTTGTTGAAGACCATTGTGTATTTTGCCTTAATTAATTTCCTTTGGCAACTTTCTCTTCTTCTAACTATCTTTTTTATTCCATCTTGTAGATGGTGAATCACCTGTCCTGTATTCATCTCTTTTATAAATGAATGTGTTTGGTAAAAAAACAACTAAATTGCTAAGCTTTCGATTTTATTCGATCATCTTCGGAGCGTTTTGAAATGTTCTTGCTTCCTTAACCGATGTAATGAGTGGAGTGATGATCTGGCAGAGTGAAAGAAAACTTGCTTGCTTGTTGTGTATAGAAAGAACAGAAAGAAACCGCTGTATATGATACAGGCAGTCAGCTAGTCAGAGAAGAGTACTGCGGAAAACATCTACGAAAAGACAGCGAGAGTTGATAGGTCGGTGGCTATACACCGTGCGTTATGTTGTTGTGGGAGCGTTGGTTATGTGGTATTTGACTGGATGAGGGTTGGAGGCAGGTCAGGAGGGGGAGGCTGACTGCTCATCCGGAAACGCGCTATTCATGATGCCTACTGGTTTACGCGAAGAACGGTACGGGCGGCAGGTGTTCGTGGGCCGCGGGATATTGCGGCGCCATCGCGTACCTTCTCACGTGTAGCGAAGTGTATAGTGGGTCTGTGGAGAGTTTGTCGAGTTGTTTTGTGAGTCTGGTGTGAGCGTAAGTGTTGAGAGGAGCTAGTTTATTGTTGTTATGTAGTGCGTCCATTCTCGAGTACCGCGGCGAAAGGCAAGCGCGCTTCAGAGCAGAGTTCTGAATGCGCTGAGCCTTTCACTTCCACGTGTCGCTCGCAGCTACGAGCGACAGTGGGGCGTATGTTAGAATGGAACGCACGAGTGCTTTGTATAAGTGTAGTTTTCGTTTTTTGCTCGCAGGGTAGAACCTACCCAGCGATGTGTTTGTACGTGAGGCTCTTGCTTGTATTATGTTTTGGTGTAAGTTGAACCTGAGGGTCTTGTCAAAGGTTACCCCGAGGATTTTGGTGCATTGAGTGCATTCGAGCCTTGTTGAGTTTTGGAGGATCATGTCTGATGTGTGAGAGTAGATTTGTAGGTTGTGCATGAAGTGGTCTCTAGCGCCGTAGAGTGTTATCTGTGTCTTCTGAGGATTTGTGGCAATCAGCCATTTATCCTCGTAATCTTTCTTCACGTCTAGTATTCTTTGTGCGTAGAGCGCGATTTCTTCTGGGGCCCGGCCGCTGACGAGAATGGTATTGTCATCGGCGTAGGCCACTATGTAGGTGTGAACGCAGTTTTCTGGTGGGCGTGGGGTGTCGTTTGTAAACATTATGTAGAGTTTGGGTGCCAGTACGCTTCCTTGGGAAACGCCTGAGCGTGGTATGAAAGGTCTTGATAAGGTGTTGTTGTATCTAATGTGGCAGCTCCGTTCAATGAGGCAGTGCGAGAGAAGCCTTCTGGTGCAGAGAGGTAACTCCGTGTTGTTGGCGAGTTTCTAACGGAGTCCCTCGTGCCACACATTGTCGAAGGCCTTCTCCACGTCCTTACTGACGGAGAGAGTCTTTTGGTGTATCTGTCGTTTCTTCTGTATTCTGTCGTGAAAGATGGTCATGGCCGCCTGAGTGGACCTGCCTCTCCTGAACCCGTATTGATGGGGGAAGAACTAGTCCCTCTCTTCCAGGAACTCCCGTAGGCGGAAGTTGACTATACGTTCAAGTATTTTGCCTATGTGCTCTAATAGAGCAATAGGCCTGTAGTTATTTGGGTGTTTGGGGTCTTTGTGGTGTTTATGTAGCAGTATGTTGTGAGAGACTTTGAATATTTTGGGGAAGTGGCCTGAGGCTAGTGAGGCGTTGAATAGGTGTGTGAGTGTGGGGTATATGTCTACGGGGAGGTTCTGTATGAGTGTGGCTGGTAGGCCGGAGGGACCGGGGGCGCGTTTTGGTGTCGTTTTTATGTAGTGTTTTGTTTCCTCGACGGTGATTGGAGTGGTTAGTGTGGACGTGTAATTGAACACCTCCATTCGTATCAGGGGGGCAGGCCTTAGCTCGTGAGCGTGAGCCCGACACCACTCCTGGATCGCCTGGAAGTGCTCCTGCGCTTGTGGTTTTGGTGGGTTGTGCGTGTGTACTGTGTCCCAATGGGACCTAAATGCGTCGAGGATGTCGTTAGTGTCTGTGAGTGTGTGGTTGTTTTTTTTGGAGTGTGATTGGCTTGCATGGTTCAGTGCCCAGCATCCTTTTTGCGTGCCGCCAGAAAAAGGAATGGTCCGTGCAACGGGTGTCGTCTTTGATGCGGACGACCTCACGCCACTGCCTGTTCGCGTCTAGCTGCACGCACTGTAGGATGCAGGCACGTAGTTGATTTATGTTGTGTTGACGTGGGCCTTTGGTGTAGTGGTTATTGTACTGTGTGATGAGTCTCTGTGTGTGTATTGAGAATGTGAAGTGTTTTATGCAGGTGTTGTTTTTGTGGTGAGTGTAGGTTTCGTGCGGTGGTGAGGGTGTCTAGAAGTGAGCACCAGTGGTGGTCTATTAGTCCTGGATTGGTGTCCTCCAGGTCGAGGTTATGTGGTGTATTTGTGGATATGTGACTCCTGAATTCTACCCAGTTCGTGTTTTTGTAGTCGTATAGGGGTGATGTAGGGAGAAGTATGGGAAATGTGGATATGAGAAGGCATATCGGTATGTAGTCAGATAGTACGTGGGGACCAGGGGACATGTGAGTGTAGAAGCGTGTGGCATGGTCGTTGCGGAAGACCACGTCCGGAGATGTGGTGCCTCCGTGCGGACCGAAGAACGTGGGAAAATTTAAAGGGTATTTATTCCGTCTTGGTTAAACGTAACGTTAGAGGAAATGGGCCACTCCTGTGAGTGGATTTTTAAAAATAGTTTTAATGTGCGATTCCTGCTTGTGGCTTGACTGTTGATAGCCGGCTTATCTTCATTTATTAATATGGCTTCTAAGATGTTAAGCCTCGCTTTATTAATCTCTTTTCTTTTAAAAATGTTGTTATCAACGAGCATATCTCTCGTTAGGTTAATATTATGGACACTCTCCATATGGTTCTTAGGCCCTCCGCTTTGTAGATGCATAGTTAAACGTCTCGAAAGTGTAGTAGTTGTCATGCCAATATATTTTAAGTTTTTATAAAGCTTACAGTCTTATCGGGGCAGATGAACTCGTAAACTATGTTGGTTGACTTGAGATTTGAGGAGTTTAATCAGATGTTGTTTTTCATCAGAAGATTGCTGACTTTTGTAATTTTATAATAGATGGTGAGTTGGATTTTATCCGTTTGATTTTTAACCTTGATGTTACGGTTAATAATCTCCTTGATGTTTTTTCATCTATTTTATAGGCCGTGGATATCTGGTTTCTGTAATACACTTTAATGTTGTTGACTTCTCCATGATTACTTTCAGTTTTATCCGTATGTTTGTAATGGTTATTTAAAAATGATTGGATTTGTTTGTCAATCATGCTGTTTGGGAAACCATTATTCACGAGTATTTGTTTTACTCGTGCAATCTCTTGGTCGAAAAGTTCCCATGTAGAGCAGCATTTATAAGCTCGGCGGATGTATGAGCCGATTACGCTTATCTTATACCTTTCAGGGCATTCACTCTCCGCATTGAGGCATCTTTCCATGTCTGTACTTTTCCTATGTACTTTAATGATGTAGCTGTCATTGATGTTTTGGACCTCAATGTCCAAGAGAGGGAGTTTATTGTCCATGCTCAATTCCTAAGTGAATTTTAGCACGGAGCTCTTCTCAAAATGCTGTCTGATGTTAACCAGATGTTCTTCGTTTTAGACGTTGATGTAGATGTCATCTACGTATCGGCAATATGTGTGTGGCTTATTTTTCATGATGTCCAATGATCTCTCCTCGAGTTGACCCATGTAATAGTTGGCGAAGGTCGGCCCTAAGGGTGACTCTATAGCAACTCCATCCACTTGCTTGTATAGATTACCGTCCGGTGTCCTGAACAAAGCCTCTGATGTGCATGAACGTAATATGCTCCTTAAGATTTTTTGGACATGATTTGGAGGAGACATTGTAGGATGGTGTTACACGTTTTTTTATAATGATGTCGATGGTCTGAGCGATAAGCACATTCGTAAACAGGCTTTCTACGTCAAGGGATGATATTAGTCCTGACGGTCATGTAGAGTGGAGTATGTCCATGAATTCCTCCGTGGATTTTATGCTATATTTAGAAGGGATGTACGGTTTTATTAATGCATTTAGGGTTTTAGCTAAACAGTACGTAGGAGTCGTGACTTGAGAAATGATGGCCCTCAATGGATTGTGCGGCTTAAGAATTTTTATATTGCCATACAGAAAACCTGGTATGTAATCACCGATGATCTTTTGGAAGTGAAGTCCCCCGATAAGTGCATTAGCTTTAGTTATTTGTCTATTTATTTTCTTTTTTAAGTCTTCTGAGGGATCTTTTTTCAAGCGTTTGAATTTAGTGGTATCCGTTAAGATGGTATTCAATTTGTTGCTATATTCTTCTTTGTTTAGAATGACGTATATGTTGCATTTGTCAGCTTTTCTCAAGACTATTTCTTTGTTGTTTTTTTTAGAGAGCTGATGGCCTTACTTATTTCTGGTGTTATAAGTTTACTGCTAGTAAAGCATCTTCGTTTAGTGGCTTCTGCGCGTAGTTGGTCTTTTAGTTTGGAGTTAATTTCAATGATGGCTTGATCTTGTAGCTTCAACATCGACTGGAACAGGTATTCTAGTTCGACCTTCTTTTGGAAATTGGATCGAATTTGGCTTGTAGGTGGCAGTTCAAACCAAGGTTAAGGGCTTCTATTTCACTAGTGGAGAGCGTATGACAGGAGAAATTGATGAATGATGTTGTTGCTTCTGGTAGTGCTATACGTCCTTTGTACAGTTTATTAAGCTTTTTGGTCTTAATGCTTTTTTCGGAATTTTCCGTTTGTAAAGCGCTGTTATACAGAGCTTTTGTGATAGAGTCTCGTGTTGCATGTGGAATTTCGGACTGGAAGCATCGATATCCCACGAAATCCTCGTACCCCGGTTTATTATCCTTCGGCAGCTTGATCCGTTCTTCACGGAAAATAACTGTGAAGAAATCGAGGAAGACCTTTCGACGAAACAAAAATGGGTAAACATAACGAAAGTTGAGAAATTTGGAAAAGGCAACGGCATCGTCAAACTGGTTTTCGCAAACATCGAGATGGTGCAAAGAGGCAAAAAGATGGGCCTTCTAGGCTTCTACCTCTATGTGTTGTGGCCTCAGAGCAGATATAAGCAGAGAAGTTCGTACCCATCGAATGCTGCTTCAATTGCTTTTCCGTCGAGAAACACCCAACGAGGAAGTTCAAGGCGGCTTTAATAACTTGTTCCAACTGCTCCAAGTCCAGACACGGATGGAAGGAGTGCGCGATGGAGAGGCCCAAGTGCATCAACGGCGGTGGAGAACACAAAGCCATGGCCATGATGGGTATCGGCTGCAAAGAGGTGATCCGGGGGAAAAAAGAACAGGCAAAAAAAGATAAGGAGATAAGGGGGGCGCAGAAATAATCACGGCAAAGAAACTGGTGATGTCAAGTAAGGGCAGAGAAATAATGGCCATGGTCATTTTTGCCCACTTGGCAAACCTAGCTAGCTCCTGTATATTTGCGGAGGAGCTAAATCGCCTCCTGCCGATGAACGGGATGAAAAAGAAGCTGTGGTTTCCTGCTAATTCCGCCTCGTAAGAGGTTATCAACATTCAGTTTATCCACTTGCCCAAGGAGAAAGAATCAGAACCAATGGAAAAAGAGGAGTCAACTGAAGACGAGACTAGTAAAAGCGAAAACCTCAAGAAAAGGTCCAAGAAGAAAAGGCACAGAGGAAAGAAGAAGAAGAAGAAGGAAACAGAACAAGAAAAAGAGGAAGACAAAGACATCCCTATTACTGAGGAAGAATAGAACGATGAGGATGAAGTCCTGAGGTACCCAGGAGTTCCCCTCACGGAGAAGAAGGAAATCCTGAAACAAGGCTTCTTCTTCGACGGATGGGACGTGGCCTTCAAGGTCTCCGGATCCCCAATGTTCAGGTTCCCAAAATGAGACCCGGTGCAATGGCTCCAGGGGATTCAGAAGGAGAAGTACAAATGGACATTCGAGGGTCCGTTCTCTCCAAAGGAAATCACCGGCCTGTTGTCGGAGGGCGTATTCTTTATCCCAGATTCATGCTCCCAGACCGTCAACATGTCGGTATTCAGTGATAAAAAATGGACAAAAAATGTTTGAAATAGATAAATAAACCTAGTGTGCGATTAAAGTGATTAAAGTATTAATAATAAAAGTGATTTAAAGTGACTAAAAAGGATAATAATAAAAGTAACACAACTAAATTAAGAAAGTGAATAATAATAAAACAGGTGTGCAATTAAAATGATTAAAATAATAATAGAAGTGACTAAGATTAAAATTTAAAATCTAAATAAAGCAGCAATGGTTAAATTTCCTTTAATTATCTGAACTTCGCCAATTATAATAATTTAAAAAAGGAACTCTAAACCAAATTTCCCCCCTTTCAAAATATCACGTTGCTAAAATATAGTTATAGAAGAAAATATATAAAAATAAATTTTCTGTACTTCACCATTTGTAATTCTTTGGGTTTTAAAGATTTTATTTCTGAACTTCACCAGCAGGAATGAAAGGCTTTACATTGCCATTGTGCAAGAGGGCAGCTTTCAGACTTGTCTTAGAAGCATCAATAAAGAGACGCCAATCACACGCCTCATATGTCGGTGACAAGGCTTCGAACAATCCATTTATATCATGGAAGTAGCAGAGAGGTCCATTAACTATGAAGAATGAAGTTAAATCACGATTACGATTTCTAAAGTAACTCACATGCACATTTTTCTAGAGTAAGAATTTTTCCTATAGTCGAGATGCTAGAAGTTCTGCCTGCTCCTTTCACAGTGACAGATCTCTCACAAGATCATTCATTCAAATCTTCATGAGTAAATAACTTTGGCTCAGAGTTAGCATCCTCATATTCAACATTCCCATTTAATGTGCATGCACCTTCAGTACTGTTATCATCACTGATATCATCAGGTATGAGGCCATCATCAAGTGGAACTGGAATTAGCAAAGATACATCACGTGGAACTGATCTGCACGCCGAAACCATGGTTAGATAATCAGTTTGGTGCTTGTTCTTTGCAGAAAACCCTTTTGTGGTCACACCACTGCAGAAATACCAATCTTCGAGATGATCTCTGGGCTCTCTCCATATCATAGGAACAGCGAAGGGCATTAAAGCTTTCTTTTTGTTAATCCATTCATGTAATTCATTAGAGCAGGGAGTACAAATTTGGTGTGGTGTTCATTATAGCGTATGAAAAGTGCAGGCGAGCGGCTTAAAAGCTTCGTTTGAATGAGTCTTTTTTGAGACTCAGGATGGCCGAGTGGATTCGCCTCTGGCTAACAGTGGTCCAGTGACGCGGGAAGCTATTGTAACTCACCTACGCTATTATTTTTTTCTTTGCCCCTTTCCTACTCCTTTCTATCTACATTCATGCTTTATCTTGGTCACCCAGAGGGCAACCGAAGTAGAGTTTGTACTTTTTCTTTATATCATTTGTGATAGTACGCTGCTGAGATTTTTTTGTAAAATGCCCACATACAGAGCAGAATTTATCTGGATGATATTTGCACTCTCGAGGCATTGTTACTGCTTTGTGGAAATATTTGGAAGCCTCTCATGATCAACGCAGAAGGAGCAGCTTAAAAAATGCACATCACATGAGGAACCTGAAAGCATAAAACAAAATTATAAATAATTGCGCAAAATATGCATGCGGGTTACAAATGTAAATGAATTCTTCTCTATACCCCTTTAACCAGCAAGTACTCACGAAGAATCTAGTTTGCTCATCTTAGCAGTACAATAATAATGCATCCAATAGAGCAATACCAGTAATATACTACATTTTATAATCGCAGGCAGCCATTTTGAATTTTTGGCATATCTTAAAAACGGTACGTGCTAGAGCGAAACCGAAGGCAGACTCGGATTCAACATGGAAAATGCTTTTAGAAAAGTATAGTAAAGTCTCTGATGAAAAATGTGTGTTGACCAGTGTAATATGTATATATGACTGATTATAAATATTCTATTTCATGTATATGTATATTTAAAAAATTATATTTGTATAATTTCAAAAGGTTGATCTCCAGTGTCTCCTGGGGCGTTTTTTTTATACTTATACTTGTAACTTTCTTTTCTCTGCTGAAAATTTTCTGTTTTTCACAACTATTACTATTTATTTGTACATATATGTATTTATATTTACATATTTGTAAAAAATTTTATTAATACGTGAATCGTGAATACATGGTTCGACTACGAAAAATAAAGTCATAGAAGAACGGACAAGGAATATGCAGGAAGTGGTTGATCGAGAAATGAATGATGAAATCATTCAAATGATTAACCAGAACAGAAGAATTAAAAGTCACGCCAGACTTACAAGCTCCGCTAATCTAGTGGCTGGCGGGGACGAAGTGCCGTTCTATGCATGAAATGAATGTTAAATAAATACCAAAGACAAAAACAACAAACCGAATTTGACTAAAATATATCGATTAAGACTCAACAAAATCGAATGAGACTAGAAGAAAAATACGAGAATAAAAAAGAAGAATAAATAAAAACACTAAGCTACACACACTACAAGATAAATAATAAGCACAAAGTTATAAAGTAATTTATTGCAAAAACAACTGCAAATGCACATTTACACAACCAACGAATATGAAGATTTTTAAGACAAACGGCTTGAACGCCATAAAAATAAAACTATATCAAAACACCCCCAAAACCGTCACAACTAAAAGAATAATGAAAGCGATGGGTCTAATCGCCAGGCGACTTGCATCTCTGGCGTATCTCTCACAATACCTTCTATTTCACCACTTTTATTTCTTTTTATCTATCCACACATGTTTTTGTCTCCTACATACAAATACCAACGCATTCAAGGAAAATTAAAGTACAAATAATGTTTGACAAGTTTTTAATTCAAGATTTAATGAGATTTTCAAGTTACAAGTACATTTTACAAATACACGTAAAATAATTAGTTCAAAGTGAAAGAAAGAAAGCGGAAATTTCGGGAATTGAGTTGAATGATTGAAAATAAAGTTTCCAGGAGAATGGATATTCAAGTTCTTATTAATATGTACATTTTACCATTAACACATAAATAATTAAAAGATTAATAGATCGATATTTCTTTGTTAGATTCCATTCTTTTTACATTTATGCATACGAGTTATTTTACCAGTTATATAAAAAAGATTCGATTCGTTATTCTTGCTAGATATTTGAGCTTTCTTAAAAACTTACTATTTCATTCATTTTTACTTGATTGTTATATTTATAATTTTAATATTTATGATTATTAACACTATATTGCATTAATTTCTACATTAATAATTTTATTACTCAGGTTTATTTTCATTTTATATTTCATTAATTTAAATTTGTCGATTTCATATAAGTTTTTAATATACACTTAAGCATATAGTCACTGTCACGATTTTTCGTCTATTTTACGTATGATCCCTGTTTATTCAAACACTTTTTAGATTTAACCACTTTTGTTTTATTCGATATTTTTTTAATTATCACTTGCTATTATCACTTACTGTTTCACTAATTGATTGTTATATTTTATTCGCATTTTGTTTTTTTATCACCTATTATCCATGTTTTTTACATGTCAATTTCCGACGTCTTTTGACCACTTTTTATTATCTTGAACGTCAGTAGGTTGACGGTGTGGATACTGGATGCTAAGGTGTAGCTTGCTCCAATCAGCAGCAGTCCCTCCACCTCCTCATCGATGTATGATCTCTCAATGGTCCACTTGTAGACCCCGTTATCATTCCATTTCTGCTCATTCCCTGAAGATGACCTGCCACTATCGAAAGACGTCTATGAAAAAAATAGTGTCCTTTCTCGCCTCACAGACCAAGTCACAAAACTCTAGAAGAATAAAGAGAATACAAGTTAAAGTTAATAACGCTGCCAACTTTCTAACTTTCTCTCCACCCTCTCTCTCTCTTTTCCTATATGTATATATATATATATATATATATATATATATATATATATATATATATATATGGGTCAGGTGGACACGGATCGTACTGCTGGTGTTTTTTTCGTCATCAAAACTAAAGTTTTAAATGTTAGCAGAAATCCAAAGTACCCAACAGGTAGCTCACATAAATACGATTATTTTTCACACACATAACTTATGAAATATGTTTATCAGTTTAGATTTATGGCGGCATATTTGAAAGAAAGTATTTTGTACGGATCGTGACCATGTAGGATACGCTCCATACTCCCTCTGGTACAATATTTTGTAATTTTTCTTTACAAGCTACAACTGAAATTAACGATCTACTCCTACTAAATGTACACAAATGTTATGAAAAGACATATAATAAAGAGAAATAATGGTTAGAATTGTCATTTTACAATATTTTTACAATGGTATAAAATAATATAAAAAATAATAAATTTCTTCATTTTATAGAACATTTTTGAGCAAGTAATGCACAGCCTTCATTGTTTATCATTGCATAATATAAATATATTAATAACCCCCTTAGACAATGCAAAATCCCCATCTTACTGCAATAATGCAACTGGAAAATTAAATACATAATAACCTGCAAAATGATAAATGTCAAAAAATAGAATGAAAATTAGCCTACTTTCCTACAATACAATATATTAAGCAATTGTTTATCATTGCGTAAATATATTAATACCATCATTAGGCAATGTAAATCCACATCTTACTGCAATAATGCAACTGGAAAATTGAAATTCACAAAGTTGAAGACAAAATAACCTACAAAATGATAAATGCCAAAAAATAGAATGAAAATTAGCCTACAATACGATAAATTAAGAAATTACTTAATACACTGTATATAGTTAAATCTTGCATCTAAAGTAAAATAATTTTATATAATAACACAAAATAACACAAATAACATCATTTAACACTGATAAAAATGGTAAACTTTGCATTTTGATATCTTGTATTTTTATTAATTTTTGGTCTCTTTTTTTACACTTAAAACACAAAACAATGTTACTTGATCCACATACAATATTTTCAAAACGAAATCTTCATTAGTATAATTTTCACGAATTTCCAAATTTTGTACGGACCGTGTTGTACTACGCGCCATTTTATGTAAACTGTAAACACTGAAATCCCCACGCCTGTCACTGTTATGAAATCACACCCATTTTCCTTCACAATGATCATATTCAGCATGTAAACCATAACCAGCGGAATCACGCAATATTTACGAACACTGGGGACTATAATGTAATCGTAAAAATTACATCAGAACGTAAAATATAAAAAAAAACTAACCTAGCAAACATAAATGGCGTCGGAGCTCCGCGGAAGAATAGGGAGATGACGTCACATCAGACCCGTTTTCTATGCCAAAGGTAAACTGAATCAAACCCATATTTTAGCAAGAAGGCCTTTTGTATGGTTCGCGTCCATGTACAGTCCGTGCGCACTTCTATTCTATACATGTAGTCAAACGGGTTGACGTTGTATAGCCCAATCTTTAGTTTCACGAGAAAGGTAAAGATAAGAAAGGTCCGATTCTTTGTCTCTTATTTTAAAACAATTCGAGCTTGCTCGCTCATCTTACGGTAGTGACATAGTATAAAATCAAAAAGGAATAAACATAATTCAAGCAAAAAGTAACCAAAGTAAACGGAAAAAGTGAGGCATGACACAACACAAAAATATACATAATAATAAGACTAATGAAATGTGACAAGAAATTTAATAAACAGTATCAAAAGGGGAAGGAAAACAATTCACTATGGAAGACCTTCAGTCATCGAGGTCCGACACTAAAGTGAAAGAGCATAAGAAAGAAGTTAACAAGATCAGGTTTGATTGAGGGTTCGTTAGAGAATTTTAGGGAAGCTCTTAATTTTTATGTGGATTGATTCCAAGAATCTGAGGCGGATTTCGTTTATCTGAAAATCGATTACTTTAAAATTGTCGAGTGAGATATCCGTCTAACATTTAATAGCATGGGAACAGATAACCGAATATATATATATATATATATATATATATATATATATATATATATATATATATATATATATATATATATATATATATATATATATATATATATATATATACAGGGTGTCCACAAAGTCTGGGTACATAGGAATTTTAATATATTATTTATTTATGTTATTTTTCCTCCCCAGATCGAATGATGGCTCTGTCTAAAGAAGAAAGAATTGAGTTGGTACTCTTAAGGTCGACGAGAAGGATGGTCTTATTGCAAAATCGCCGATGAATTTAACCTTCGACACCCTGATCGGCAACCTATTTATTTTACTGCTGTTGGGAAATTAGGCACGAAGTTTAAAGAAACAGGCAGTGTCTTGGACAAACCCCGTTCCGGGCGACCAAAGCCTTTAGACGAAACGAAAGAGGTTGTCATGGCTAAGATTGCTGCAAGCCCAAAGAAATCACTTCGTCGGACATCCATGGAGTTGGGTTTTCCAAGGTCAACTATCCACAAAATCCTGGTAGAGCAGAAGTTCCATCTGTACAAATTACAGATATTGCATCACTTAAATGAAGACGACCCCGATAGACGAATGCAGATGTGAGAATGGTTTTCAGATAAATTGGATGAAAATATCAATTTTAATAAAGACCTTTTGTTGTTCAGTGATGAAGCTTTGTTTGATGTTAATGGTGAAGTCAACAGACAGAATCTTCGATACTGGTCTCAAGACAATCCACATTGGATGGATCAATCCAAACAGCAAGGCTGCCAAAAGGTGATGGTGTGGTGTGGTTTGTGGAAAGCTCTTGTGCTAGGATTCTTCTTCTTTGATGAACATGTAACCGGTGAGACTTATCTGAGCATGTTGAGAGACAAATTAATGCCTCAAATTGAGCGCCTAGGCGAGGGACTTCCGGACTGGTTTCAGCAGGATGGAGCCCCTGCCCATTTTGCTACAAATGTTAGAGATGGCTGAATGGCACTTTTCCTCACTGGATTAGAAGAAGAGGTCATGTGGAGTGGTCCCCTCGTTCACCAGACCTTTCTTCCCTTGATTTCTTTTTCTGGGGTATGTTAAAAGAGAAAGTTTACTCAATGAAGATTGCAAATCTAAACCACTTGAGAGAACGCATTATCAGTCAGTGTGCTGAAATCGACGGCAATGTACACCTATTCAATCGAGTTCACCAGAATTTAGCAAGGCGCATCGAATTATGCATTGCAAATAATGGAAATCATATTGAAAATATAATTTCTTAACATTATAATTAAATAAAATTGTTTTGTTCTAAAGGTATGTATTTATGTATTTATCCCCTATGTACCCAGACTTTGTGGACACCCTGTATATATATATATATATATATATATATATATATATATATATATATATATATATATATATATATATATATATATATATATATATATATACATGGATAGCTCAACAATTAAATAATTTCAATTATGACCTCTTGTCATTCAGCAGGTAGCTTGTTGATTCGTCTATGGTAAAATTCAGCCAGTTTTACCTGGTTTTCTTCAGAATGTTTTTTTTTACTCTTCAGAGCATTTGGTAATGAACAAAAAAATATGAAAATCCCTTTATACAAGGTCTGATGAATATAGGGGATGGGCTAGAACAGACCAGCCTAATTCCCATATTTTCTTCGGCCTGATTCTTGCTGTATGTGGTCTTGCGTTAGTTATTATGCATAAGCGCAAAGTGTCTCCTGTTGACGAGTGCAGAGCGTTTTCTTAATGGATTTCCAGACGCACGTTGCAGCTGTTGACAGTATAATTTTGCATTTTACCAGTTATATTAGAACATTTTCATCTAAGTCTGACGATCGTCCTTGTCTTTGTTCATCTATCATTGATTGATCTTCAGAACGAAACTTTGAAAACAGTTTTTGGACTTGGCGATCACTTATGGCACCTTGGCCATAAACACTAAAAATTTTCTTTGAGCTTTTGAAGTGTTTTTGTTATTCATAAACTTCTACAACATCACATGTCGAATATGCATTTTTATTCCCTCCATTTTAGGGAATGATATTTTAGTTTAAATTCTAATGCACACTTGTTTACCTCTGTTGCAGGAATCGATCGTTGAACGCTAATTTTAAACAGGTAATTTACAGCTAAGTTTAAAACACACACACATATATATATATATATATATATATATATATATATATATATATATATATATATATATATATATATATATATATATATATATATATATATATATATATGCAGTAAAGAAACCACAGAATTTTGCACCAACATATTGAGAAACAAGGTTTCGACGAAGAAATGCGTCATCTTCAGTTGCTGGCAAACTGATACGTACAAAAAGTTGCTTAACCTAAGAAACCACAAATTTACAAGTCAGAATTGAATCAGGGAGATGTGCGGGAAGATATTTTTAATCAGAGGTGGGATAATTGTTCAACCTATCAAGGGATTAGTGTTCGATGGGATAAAGTGAAGGTGCGAATTTCCTTCTTAAGAACTGATTCAATTAGGCGTCTGATTATCACATTATTCATACTGCCAATTTTATCAATAAAATTAAAGATATTGATTGACTTGTCCAATAAACAATTGCTGAGCTTTGATGTTAACAGCCTTTTCGCTAAAGTTCCTATTGATAAAGCTCTTAATATCATTGTTAAAAACTTGCCTTTGTCTAACATACCATTGCCCTTACCATGTAACAAAATTGTAAAGCTGATTCGTTTGTGCGTTACAGACAATATGTTTAAAGCCGACAACTGTTTGTTCCAACCAAAACATGGCCTGAGTAAGGGTAATAATCCCTTTCACCCGATCCTTTCTAACCTTCCTATGGAAAACTTTGGGAAACTCTCCTTCTCCCTTACTTACCTCATTCGATATTAGGGTTCCGCTATGTTGATGATGTGGTACCTGTTCTATTAATGATAACACATTTGCTAATTTATTTAAACAAACAACATTCAGCCATCCATTAAATGTAAAATTGAATGCGGGTTCAGTTGTCGGCCAGGTTTATTCCACTCTTTTTCCCTGGCGTTATTTCTGTATTCTCGGTAAAGGATTGCCTTCATTGTGCCGTCCTATGCTCTCGTTAATCCTTGTGCTCTTCCAATGTCCCTTTCTCTTTCTTTTAAAAACTCCTGTTTCTTGTCTCATTCCTCATTTACGTGAAATTTCTCTTTCTCTTATACTTTATTGTTATATGGTCTGCAACAAACGGTTTCTGCATCTTTCTTTATCTCTTCAAAACGTTTTTGAAAGGCATAAATTAAATATGGCCAAATTTGTCTGGTGGTTCTTACCATACGCAAAACTTCTATGTGCTCTTTCTTTGTATGTGACATGGATAATGAGCCTTTAAATTGTGAGCGGGTAAAAAGATATGGTATAAAAATCCCTTGGAGGTTCCTAGCTTAGGAAGATACTGTGTTTGATAGGGTAATGCTTTGGGTCGAATTCATTCAAAGTGCATGGTAGCTTAACGGTACAGTATCTGACCGGCAATCAACAGACCCGGGTTTGATTGCCGGCCGGTATGGATTGCCTTCATTGTGCCGGCATTTGCTCTATTTAATCCTTGTGTTCTTCCAATTTTCCTTTCTCTTGCTTTTAAAAATTCCTGTTTGCCAAAATTTGTGTGATCTCAAAGAAGGGACGAAATTCCTTTGATTAATTAATTAATTACAGCGTGTGGCAGTGTCCTCACCAGTGACTTGAGTATTGGAGTGCCACTTGTTACTCTAGCTAAGGAGAAGAGTAGCTCGTAAACTATCTTTCATCCAATATACTTTCTTCTTCTCCTGTCTTCGTAGGCATTCCAGGCGCCACATTTTGTTTTCCTTTTTCAGTCTAAACATCTTTACTTTCTACTCTCTATACCCCTCTTGATTTATAACGCTTCTTTCTCTTTCTCTTTTTACAGACGTTGCCTGTTTTGTTACCAGCAGTAGTCCCTCGGCATAAGACATCCCTTTCCTCGCATTTGGTTAACCCATCTTTATAAATAGATAACATATCGAAACTAGTTCCACCATTGTTACTATAAACCGATTGAATCGTAGTCTCATCCAGATGTCGTTTCACACCACGTACCGTGCCTTCCTTACGACGGTGTCGCTCCCTACGTTTGGCTCTGGTTGTTGTTTGCCGTGTAGTTCTTTGACGTCTCCTCGACCCTTTTGTCTAAGGACTAGTTCTAATCAATGGCCAAGTAAACTTTGAGATTCAATTCAACATATATATATATATATATATATATATATATATATATATATATATATATATATATATATATATATATATATATATATTATTAGGTATTTTGTCACACAAAGAGAAAGAGAGATTCACGAGGACAGAGAGGCGTAAAGGGTTAACTCACGGACGAACGGACCTTCAATCGGCGTCTTTCGGTAAACTTCCGGGGCGATAACGAAGCGAGACGAGTCAAACTGAACCCTTGCCAGCTGCGCCTTGACTCACTTCCGACGGCAAACAAAATTGCTTCCGGCGAAGTCGTATATATTTCCAAGCGCGAAAACGAGTAAATTAGTATTCAACCAGGAGTCAGGCACTGCTCACGCAGTATCCAAGCAGTAATGAAGAGGATTCATTGGAACCAGACAAAGGACACAACGTGCCACTTCACAAGCGACTTTCTGGTGCCATAAGGACTCGCAAGCAAGAAACCAATTGTTCATAACTACGCCAGTCAAGGACGTAAGGACTCATTCTGAAATAACGCGCTTCGCTCCGTGCCCTGCAAGGATACTCCCTTGAACAACCAATCGAGGTCCCCCTCTTGGAAAATCGTAAGCCTATTACATTTTCCATTATCACCGTCGAAAAGACGTGATGCTTTCCGACTATGAAGCCTCACCTCATCATCTCATCCTATTTTCTTTCGGGTAAATATTGTGCTACCCATGGCTCGTGACGAAGCATTCATTGTAAATTAATTTCCTTTTGCTGAACGATTAGTTTTCCCATAGTGTAAATATTATTGTTAAATTCTGTTATTTGTTTGTATAATAGTAAAGATTATTTTTGTTTCTCTTGTTTAAATCTCAGAACCACATAAAAGCCATTGATCTATTTTCTAAGTCGGCCAACGGTAGAAAATGCACTCGAATATCCCCCGTACTTAAAAGGGACTTCCCCCGCGTCGTCTAGGGGGGGCAAGCGAAGGTCAATGAAGCCTCCCTGACCTACGACATATGTAATCACGTCATTTTAAAGGGTTTTTTTTTGGAAGAGGGGGGAATGATGTAGCGTACCCATCGCACTAAAAGCTACGTTTTTGTGTTTATTTGACCTGTCTCGTTAAACTAACTCAGAGGGCGTTACAAATTAGGTTAGCCGGCTACTGTTGTCATTTAAGGAGGTAGGTGATCATTCTCATATTAAAAATTTTGGTTAATCATCTTGATTTCCTCAAATGTATTCTGAAAACGGTTTTCGCTTGCAGGTTGCATCCGTGGAAAGTAAAAACAATTTTAGTAGTTTCAATTATGACAATTTTGTACCTAACTATTCATGGGTATAATATATTGAAGCATTAATTTATGCATTGAATTAAATGTTGCCTGTGCAATCGCACAGAGTAATTAATCCAAGCACAAAAAACAAGCTAGTACATAAAATGTAATCAATTTAATGTTATTTACATTGAAGAAAATGAGAAGATCCCAGCTGGTATGGAGAGGGCGGCTCTTTTGGCCTTGAGAACGTCCTTGTTTATGGAAAAGAATCCATCCAAGGAGGCATAAAAAGGAATAGTTGTGTTGTATATGGCAATACACACATCAGGACTACATCATTGTGGAAGGCGTGGTCTTTCAGTTTACCCCCCTTCTTTCCTGCCTTGACCATGGATTGTGTCTTGGACTTGATCGACTTGTGGCTTCTAATGTGCTTCTGGGAATGCGCCGTGCACACGAAAAAGTATGCCTCCTCATACTTCACTTGACTGATGCTGTTGGTCTCGTCGGATATCCTCATCATGACAGTCTCCATGACGCTTATCTAGCTGGCCTCGTGCTGATCCAGCTCTGTCAGAAGGAACATAGGATAAAAGGCAGAAGTTAGCTGGCAATCGAAGTCTTTTAAGAGGGGTCAAAACTTCCTCTGGATGCCTTTAAAAAGCGCGCCTACCAACGGTTCACAGTCCAGGGGCACCACTCCCACAGCCAAACTTGACGAACCACTTTTCTAAGTTGGCGCCGATGTCTTTCGTCATCCTCATCTCCATGTTCTAGATGTTGAACTTGGCATGCACGTCTACCATTTCTTGAGCAAGGACCTCAAAGTAGTGATGGCCACAGAGCCGAAAGGAGGCCAGGATGAGATGATATTTGGTGTGGGTCGAGCAGCAATTCATAGCGGTAGCCATCAATTGGACGTTATTCAAACCTGGTACTTGTAGTAAAATAAAACAATGATAATATGGCGGGATTGGTACCTGATGTCACGCTGCCCCAGCTCCTTGTAGCTGTTGGTGATTTTCCGACCAATTGTGCGGCCGAGTATCACCATCTTGCTGGAGTTCAGCGGCGAGACAAAGTTGGTGAAAGATGGAGAATAATTCGAAATGATACTTAACCCAGAGTAGCGATATTAAGGCTAGGATTGCCTGGATACATGGTAGGGAAAGAAACGAAACTCCATGTGACCAGTTTCCCTCTATATAGAGGCCTCAATATATATTATTTACTTCATATACAAATTGAAATTTATCCCAACCTGTTTACAATATTAGAAATTAATGAGTTTTTACTTACGAAAGAGGATTCTTAAATACAAAAAGAGCAAGTTTCAGATATTAATGCCCAGTAAAGCAACCAAGTGGGCTAGTCATTTTCGCCGAAATTATGCCCCAAACCATAACGCTTCCACCACCAAACTTATTTGACGCTACTCTTCACACAGTTCACATATATATATATATATATATATATATATATATATACAGGGTGCATAAGGTATTTGAGGACAGATTTATACTTACCCAAAATGACTCTTAGAAACAAATAATAATGTCTTTTTTGCTCAAAAAGTTGTGAAGATAAGAATATACATATTGTTTTGTAATTTTATTTAATAAAGTCTCTTTCAGTTTTGATAACGGCTTCTATGCGATGTCCGAATCACCTACAGCTAGGATCAAGTGATTCTTGTTCATATTGGACATTAGTAGTATTGTAGGTGGAGGATCGAGTGCACACAAACTCGGCCTCCTATGTGCGTATCTAGATACGTACACACGCACATGGACTTGCACTCAAGTCTTCCTCCTTCCCCCCCTAATATTGGTCATTACCAGCCTCCCCTCCCCCCCAATACTTTGGTCAGTGACCTTTTTTCGAAGGATTCATGGTATACACACACACACACACACACACATACACACACACTTGAAAGCGTTTTGAATTTTCAGGATTTTTCTTGTATGTAGGTGTCATCCCCCTCCCCTAGCATTGGTCACTACCAGCCTTGGTGACATGCAGGTGCCCCCCCTCCCTCCAATACTTTGGTCAGTGATCTTTTTTTCGAAGGATTCAGACTTTCTAAGACATGGGCTCACATCGATATTGTTTACTTGATTGTTTATCCATCATATGTTTTCATTTTCAGGGCACAGGATTTAATGAAGCAAATAGATAGTTATCTTTGATTGGCCCTTCGCTCTAACACGCTTTCTACGATTCATTTTGATATTGTTTTATTTGGATGTTTATCTCTCCTCTGTTTTGATTTTCAGAGCACGAGTTAGTTATCTTTGATTGGTCCAAATGTTTTCCAATCGATAAATAAGGAGACAAATATTGCTTCTTTTTTTTCTCTAAGAGGGCAAAATGAAGAAAAGAGATAGCTATCTTTTGTTCAAACTGGACCGTCTATCAAACCTTATTGTTTCCAACCTTGACCCCGCTCCCTCATCCGACTTGAATAAACATATATTTTTTCCCAAAGAAGTCACAATGAAGCAAAGAGATAGCTATCTTTTTTTTAAAGTAGATCATCGACCAATCTTACTTTTCCAACCCTTACACCCCTCCCCTCCCCCCTCCATTTGTAGAGATATAAAGGGGCATTCTAGACCTTCTTCATTTAATTATTTTTTTTTAACTAAGTGTAAGAAAATAAAAGACCTCACGGAATATGAGTGGAAATCTTGTGGAGAGATTTGTGATTTTCTTGAACATTTTAGCGTTTGTCAGTTGACAGCTCCTTTCACAGAGTAAGTGATTTTCTTCTCTTTTTTAAATGTTTTTTTTAAAAAGTCTAGCTTGATATAATGATTTAATTTTACTTTTAAACAGAAATATGCGTATATTTTCTCTAGATTAATAAATTTAAAATAAATATTTAATTTATACTACCCAGGTTACATTATATATATATATATATATATATATATATATATATATATATATATATATATATATATATATATATATATATATATATATATATATATATATATATATATATATATATATATAATATATATATATATATATATATATATATATATATATATATATATATATATATATATATATATATATATATATATATATATATATATATATATATATATATATATATATATATATATATATATATATATATATATATATATATATATATATATATATATATATATATATATATATATATATATATATATATATATATATATATATATATATATATATATATATATATATATATATATATATATATATATATATATATATATATATATATATATATATATATATATATATATATATATATATTTATAACGAGTAAAAAGCCCTTGAAGCAACTTGATCTGTATCGTCCGAATAGTCTAATTCAAATGGTCTTTCAACTTCATTCCCGTTTATATCGATAGTGATGCGATTCACATTATAAGGTTTAAATTCAAATGGTGATGCATCAAAACTACCAGAAAATGTAGAATGATCAACCATTCCTATAACCATGCGTGTAGGTATCCGCCCCATGAAGATATTATCCACACTCCTCATTGATATTCCACTCACAATTGGGAAATTTCGCATGCGAACTTGTGTGATAGGGTACTTAGCGTTTGATGTAAGCAACCTCTTTTTCATTTCTAGATAAGCCGATGCTGAAAGACGGACTTTTCTAATGTAAAGAAAACTCTCTAATAATTCAATTTTAGCTTCTAAACCGGTCTGGCTTCTAAATAATGTAAATGAATGTGGTGCTCTGGATAACTTTATCTTTATTGAGACTCCATTATTTAACAACTTATGTTGTGAGAAGAAATCAGTGTGTAGTTTTCAATATACATCAATTAGGTTTTTCTGAGATCTGCTATAATTCTTTTCAGGAAAATATACTCTCCCACCAAAAGAAAGGCTTTGCTCACCACCGTTTCTTGCATGAAAAATCGGGATTCCTCTAACATGTTTTTCGAACATAAGCCAACGTATAGCCTTATAAGGAAAAAGCTTTGGATTTCTTCCTTTCGATGACTGCAATAGAATTTTCTGGTAAGAAATCTTTATAAACCTTGTAGCACAATGAAGCTATTGTGATACAAGACTGCATAGGATCAATGTTAAATCTTCTTATGAACGAACACCTAAACTTCTCAAAACACAGGTAAAGGATAGAAACATCTTGAATGCAATACTTAATACATTCTGTACGAATATTGTATACTTCTTTCTGGAAATTGGAATAAAAATTACTGTCAAAGTGTAATTTTTCCTTGCTTTTCATTATTTCATAGTTAAAATACCTTTTTTCAGGAACGGGTCCGGTATAATTCAAAGTTTCCTCTGAAAGAAAATCGTAAGGAAAATAACCTTTTTCCATTTCTGGGATTCCCATTGTTTTGGTCAGTTTTTTTCAGCGAAGAAGGCATGAATAGGAGTGTGTCCTTAAAAATTATGTCCTGAAAGAGCTCTATCTTAAAAATCTTTCGTCCCTGCTTCATTGGATGCGAAGTAAAGAGATTAGGATTAAAATGTTGAAGTAGTTCAACATAGATAAATTGGGCATCGAATTTGGCATTGTTATGTGCCATCACATATGTTTTCACATTTTCCCCCATCCTCTTATTCGTATTGGCTCTTCTATAAAAGGTTTACAAGGGGAGTTTTCACCATCTCTTTGAAAAATCTTTGTTCGTGTACCACAGTTCTTACATTTGTCATATATTTTATTCTCATTATCAAAACAGAGTTCACAGATCATTTGCATAACCAATATATAAGGAAAAATTATAAATGATCCAACTTATTTATAGGTTTCAATATCATAATATACGGCATTCCATTTCTTAACCATCGACTTCTTCGATCTCTTCATCCAGCACGTATGCTCTGCTCCATCCGCTTTATAGTATGTATAACATTTAGAGCAGAACAACTTCTCACACTCGTGCCGTCTCATACCGTTTGCACCCTGCATGATTATATGGTTACATCTAAGACACATGCTAATCTTCACACAAATATGAAGCTTTCTGTGCTTATCAAAACATGATTGGCTGTAGAATGAGCCATTACACTTACTACATAAAATCCCTCGAATTCTTTCTTCATCACAATGCCCAAGACATTGACTGCATACCCCTTCACAATCTTTAAGATGTACTGTTACGTTGTCATGGAACGCATAGCAGGAAAAACACATACTGTGATTAAAATGAAGTTTCTTGTTTTTTAACATATGTATCACTAATGTGGCGAATTGGATAGTAAGTTTCACCTTCAAGACCAATGAATAGGAGTGAGGCTGTTTTTTCAGGATAAGTTGGTCGATGGGGTAAGTTGAATTTACGTTCATCGGCTGTAGCCGTAAATATGAGGATCCTGAGACTCTTTTATTATTGTTGGAAGGCAGAAAGAAAACTGTGATTTAAAACAAGATGTTTCCATTGGTGGACGTGTGTCGTTGGACCGATATTATCAGACAGTAGAGAGTGATGGAATTCTTAGTAGTAAATATAAGGTTATCATTCTCTGGGAGTGTGAATTTGAAAGCATGATGCAAACCATTCCAGGGCACCGTGAGGCGGTTAATAGAATATCTGCCGATGTAATCAATGGTGTATTGGATGTAGGGAGTGGACTTTTTGGTGGCAGATGTAACCCATTTATATTATACTACCCACCAACCGAAGGTGTGAAAATCCATTATGTCGATTTTTGCTCCTTATATCCGTACTGTATGAAAAACAATCCCTATTTCGTAGGATCACCTAGACGTTGCGTATCTATGCGAGAAATTCCGTCTATTCAAAAATTCCCTCAGGGTGTGAATGAGGCATATTTCGGTGTCGTGAAAGTTGATGTTCTCCCTCCTAATGATCTGTATATTCCATTTCTCCCTCAATCCGTAGATGGTAAACTTACTTTCACACTCTGCACCAAATGCACTCAGCAAAACTTACACGAATGCGATCACTCTGAAAAGCAACGTATGATTTCCGGAGTGTACACAACCCCTGAACTGAAACTTGGACTGGAAAAAATGTATAAGATCAAGAAAATCTACGAGTTTTGGGAGTTTGAAAAGAGAGATGGTTTGTTTGCAGAGTGTAGAGCAATTACAACATAAAGCCCCCCGGAGGGCCAGGCGGACATATACGTTAAAGTCCCCCCCCCCTTGTGGAGAAAGCAAGAGGATCGAGCCACATGAGGAGAGTCGTGGGAACGTTAGCCGGCGGAATAACAGTCAAACGGCATACCCTTTTTGATCTCCCCGCCGCTTAGGTAGTTGGGAGCGAGCCGCAGCGATCAAAGGATCCAATTACCTACGAGATCCGGAGGCCCGTGGTTAAATCACAATAAAAAGCGGTGCCAGTCAAAAACAACACCAGGGATGGTGACGGTTGGTGGTGCCTCTAATTAAGAAGCCGACTTGGGCACCATGGTGCCACCCTCCCCTCACCCCTCGCTTTCCCATCTGCGGCCTCGCCCCTTCCCCCTTAGATGGGGCGGACGCCAGGCTATAAATAAGCCCCATAAGGAAGGAGAAGAGATTATTCGGTGAGAGACGATAGAGGACCAGTTCGAGAAGATCGGTCCTTCACACAATTTCGAACTAACTTATAAACGTCACGTTTTGTACCGGTGCCATACCGAAGAATCTTTTACAGACTTAGAAGAAGTTTGACAGGAGAAAAGAAAACCCGCTGATCCTCGAGTGACTCTCAAAGCGCAAGCTCCATGAGAGTGAGAGGAGAAGAACTAATCCTCAACGAGGCTCCATTTGTTAAGTACGGTAGAAATCACCTCGTATACCCCAAAACTAGTTGGGCACCCGGCGTTAAAGACTAGGATACAAATAGGCGTCAAGAGCATCCAGAAGAGCACTCCTTGAGCTAGAGAGCACAACACCTCTCTCCGTCTTTTAAACGTAACAGGAGGCAAAGTTGCAATGCAAAGTTGACATCGCCCCCCTCCCCCTCTCCACCTTATCTCGTGAAAGAAAAAAAACTCCAGCCGCTCGTCGTAGAAAAAGAAACGAGGGAAAAAAACATCTAGTGACCTCCGGCAACCCCTGATCCTTTCTTTCATGTAAGTCAGAAAGACCATTAATATTCGTATTACTTTAGTATGAGTTTATTACGGTACTCAAATTAACTGAATTAGAGACAATTGTTAGTGAACCCCGTCATCTTTACCGTTAGACGAGTGAAGTTTAAATTGTAGTTTAATGCTAATCTAAAAGGGTCACTATAAAATAACTGATCGACAATTGGTTTGTTTACTAGGAGCCTATTTAGATTCGGTCATGACTAGATTCTGTAATAAGCCTCGTTTCAAGTATGGTTATCCTCGTTAAACTGATTAGGTGATTATAAATATTTTACTTTTTTGTAGTTAATTGATAAATTTATAATATATATTTATTTTTGGATAATTCTGGTGTTTCAATGGATCCTTTACCTGCTTAACGGGCTCTCTCCTTAAAACGGATTAAACGCTGTGACACTCTCTCAACAATAAGGTAATTAAAAAGTCCACTCAGCCAATATTGAGGTATTGTTGTCTTTCATAATTAATAGGATCAGACTGACGCTCTAAAGAAACAACAACAATACCATGACAGAGTATATAAAAACTTTTCTAGAAGAAAAAATAGAAGCTTCTGACTTACCACGAGGAGTAATTGGTGAGAATGAAAAAAATAGAATACGTGAAGAGGGTGAATCAGGTTGAGGGGATAAACATCCAAATAAACATCGAAAGGAATTCTGGAAAGCGTTTTAGAGCGAAGCTCTGCCTAAACAGTTAAGGATTTCTTCCTGCAAATAGATTTTTTTTCTGACTTCATATATTACTTTTAAAATGTGATTTAGAAATGTTAAGACATTGTACAGCTAACATAAATTTAATAATTTCTAAACTTAAAGTTGATAATACTACTATAATAATAAATCAAAAAATCATCCCATTGATCCTGATCATATTTAGAAATGTTAAGACATTGTACAGCTAATATAAAGTCAATAATTTCTAAACTTAAAGTCGATAATACTACTAAAATAATAAATCAAAAAATCATCCCATTGATCCTGATCATATTTAGAAATGTTAAGACATTGTACAGCTAATATAAAGTCAATAATTTCTAAACTTAAAGTCGATAATACTACTATAATAATAAATCAAAAATCATCCCATTGATCCTGATCATATTTATTTCTTTTACAGTCTCTGGGAAAAATTCGCTCCGAGGATTCGCGGAATGCAAACGGTCATCTGTGGTTCTGACCATGATGTAATCGACCTAATCAAAAACGACGATTACATTGTGAACTCGTTGGATGTAGTTGGCAATGCATACATTTCGAAAGTGGAGAATGCTGAACATGTAGAAGTTGACTCCCACGTAACGAATCTTCCAATTGCAGCATTCAAAACCGCCTATGCTTGAATCAAGCTCTATGGCCTCTTAGACTCGTGGGGTGAAAGGTTGTTGTACTGTGACACAGACAGTGCCAGCAAAGATGATCCACAACCTTAACTTGGAGAATTCGTATCGATGAGATCAAGAATGTGTACGGTGCTGATGCGTATGGGGATTCATTCTGCTAAACGGGTCCCAAATCCGAAGGATATAACAACCTACGATACTATGAAACGCATAGTTGGAGCCGATGATGATAAAGAGAATGATGATAGTCATATCCTTGTACCATTTATAGGTTTAAGAGCCAAGGAACACGGTGGAGTGAAAGAGGTGAGATGGGAAAAGGTTTTGAGAAAGACATTTCGAAAACGTGTTGAGCTCCCAGGGAGTTACCGAACCATACCTTTCGGTTTCAAAGGGATCTTACAAAATATTTTAAAAAAAAGTCTATTGAATACCTGCTATTATTAGCTCTTTCTTTATGTGTATATATATTTTTTTAATTATTAATAATATTCTCTGATTTATATGAATGAAATAAAAATGAAATAATACGCGTTATGCTACCAATGTTTTATTTTGTCTAAAAAATAACTCATCACATTCTCTTGACCTTGTGAGAAGGGAAATTCTTTCATTCTTGCCTCTTTAATCTTGGTTTTCATCTTATCAGTGAGTTGATGGGAATACAATGAGAGAAATCGAAATAACAAGTGTTTTATGTCAAAAAAGCGATGTTCACTACTTTCTCCCCATCATTCACAATGTTAGAATACAATATGCAGAAAAATCTATCCTCCCATGTATTGTGACGATCGTATAGACCTCCTACAAAGAAAAACTGGTCCATAAGCTCGTTTAATTTTTTCACTGATGATTAAATCTATGGGTGGGGGAAATATTTAAAATTATTTATCAATATCATTTATCTTGAGATTTATACATTCGAATCTATTTATTATTTATAGACTGAAGATGCCCCTTGAAACATGACAATGCATTTTATCTGACTCTTCTTATTCTTGAGGCTGAGATTCTTTCTTCTTTAATTTGGCTGAGTTAATTCTTCGTTTTCTTCGAGAATTTTCTTCGTAAAAATTTGTGGACTGTATGGGATCGATCTTGGGTCTTTGTATCCCGAGGCAAGCACTCTACCGTTACGACACGGGTTAGTCCGTCCTGACTTGGTAATTTAATGCTCTATTTATATTCTGGCTTTTTTGGAAGGAAGTTTTTCTCTTATAACTCTTCGCACCCTACAAATCTTCTAAATCCATAAACTGGAGATTTTCAATCACTTCTTTTCCGTTATTATAGTTGAAAGGTGGTTGGACTGACCCACTATAGAGAAATTCAATCCGATCAATTGGATGTTCATGAATAAGTCGCCGAAGATGATCGAAGAAATCAACCGTAGATGAATAGTCTGGGCTAAATTTATGATCCAATCCACACACATCTTCAGTTGCAAAATATTTACAAGTCTAGGTGCGGTACGGTGTGGATGGAGAATCATCTTAGAATGTGTGACACACAAAGAGGTTTAACGACAAATGATTTAAACAGATGGCAACTAGACGGGCCAATCAAAGAATTGTAAAAGGTTAAATGACAACTCCATGGTTATGTTAATACAAGAAAAATCCTGAAAATTCAAAAAGCTCAAAGTATTGTGGGGATGGGGGGGGGGGGCAGGGGGACACCTGCATATCACCAAGGCTGGTAGTGACCAATGCTAGAGGGAAGGACTTGATTGCGAGTCCATGTGCATGTGTACATATCTAGATACGCACACAGGAGGCCGAGTTTGTGGGCACTCGACCCTCCACCTATATTTCTTATACGGACATTACTCTGACTATGGAGGCTTTTAGGGATTCTTTAGTGCTATGAGGGTGCTCATTAACCTCTTTCTCAATTACTCTGCATACATAGTAGTCCAATGGGTTGAGATGTGGGGAGCTAGGAAGCCATATGTTAGGGGTTATGTGACGATGGAAATTTTCAGCCATCCAATCCTGCGTTGCTTGAGCCTTGTGTGATGGTGCCGAGTCTTGTTGAAACACATAAGGTCTTCTATCGCGTACATTGTTGATCCATGGCTTAACCATCTTTAGCCTCTAACTCCTTGCAAACTTTGTAGACGAAGGATCTAGCGACTTTTAAAAATCGTGCTATTTCTAAATTGCTATGTTCAGCCTTTATAGTCACGATAACTGTCTGCCTCTTCATTTCTTGTATAAGCATAGGATCTGCCATTGATAATTCTGAAATATAGAAAATATACAGTCAAATAATATGCTGCTCTATTACAAATAACATATGTCCTCAAATACCTTACGACCATATATATATTAAAGAGAGAGAGAGAGAGAGAGAGAGAGAGAGAGAGAGAGAGAGAGAGAGAGAGAGAGAGAGAGAGAGAGAGATATTTATATTCCGTATGTAGATTAGTTTCTATTTTTAACTCTTTTTTTGTATTTTCAAGGCACAAATTGAAACTCATTAACTATGTTTTGAATTATACATTTATATTATTTACAATTCAATCACTTAGAACTGCTTCTATTCGTCTCGTTCTTCATTTCCTTCGATTATTTTAAATCAAAACTTGACTAATTACACAGTACACATCATAAACGAATATAAATCTCCTTCTGAACCTATTGTTTCGAGGATATTAGGTAGAAAAATAGAGAAAATAAAAATAAAATAAAATAATTAGCAAAAAATGAGATATTTTGGCAAGTTTTTTTTTAAGTGTACCAACACATCTGTTTGTGAAGAGCAGTGACAATTTATTAGCAAATAATTTTATATGAAATATTGCACCTATTATTTTCTTATCTCCTTATATTTCTAGATAATAACACTTTGACGCATTGGCATTATAGATTAGTTGGTGTTTTAATCACTGTAACGTCAATGACGTCAGCAGAGCAAAACATGACGAGCCTAGCCTAATCAAGATTCGGGACTCGCTCTGAGATTCTACTTTACAACCATGTTAGTTCCCTGGCTTGGGAATGGCTTAGATAGCGTTCTAAAAGGACAACACTGGAGCTTGCAGGTGGCCGAAATGAGGGCCTTTGATTAGATTCTTCCCTTAACGATCGAAATTGATTTGCCTATTTTCTCAGTACGTCACTCGTTCAGCCTATATTATCTTTGAAACATTAGGCTATATTTCCGGGTCTGACTTCCAGGTAGTCGGCACTCAGTAGAACTTTTTACATAAACTTTGTCGTTATTTGTTATATATATATATATATATATATATATATATATATATATATATATATATATATATATATATATATATATATATATATATATATATATATGCGTAGCGAATTAGACTTTTCAGAATCGTCTATGAAAGATGGTAATGGAAAAGCGAGACTTTTAAGGAGAAGATTAGAAAGGGATGGAGAATAACTACATATTAATATCACCGTTTTACAGAAAAAAACTTTCTATTCTCTAGGCATTTCTCCTTTGTCTGTTGCTTTTTATTCGTGGCAGAAAGCAGTCTTTTCTGAGCTATTAATACCTGAAAGTACTTTTTTTTCCGAGTTAGAATCGCGCCACCTGTTTTCGAATCGGCAAATATTTCTGGTATTTCCATCTCCTTTGCGTTAAATCTAAATCACACCGCACTACTGCACCGTTTACAAACCTGTTCTCTTCGGACTATGTTTAGCTGGGTTATGCTTGGTTAGGGTATGTTGTGTTATGTTGTTATATTATGTTAGGTAAGGAAGATAATTTTCGGTCAGTCCTTACAAGTAACTACAAACAAATTTGCCCTATTTCTACGCCTCTTTTTGCCTTCGCACTAGCACTAAAGAGGGGGAAATAAAGCTTTATTCTCTCATCTAACTAAATTTTCCCTCTAATTTGCCTGGTTTCAATGTTTTTCTTCTAATTCCCACTGTTTTATCATTGTTATGGTCTTAAATTTCCCTTGATTTCTCATGTCTCACTTCAACTTCCCCCTATTTTCTTTATATTTCCTCTCTATTTCCCACCTTGTTTTCTTAATGCTTCCCTTCTAATTCCACTTTGCCATTTTTTTCAATATGTCCCCTCTATTTCCTCATTTATTTTCCTAATGTATCACCTCTACTTGCCCCGTGTTTTCTTAATATTTCCTTTCTAATTCCCTCTTTTCCCTTTTGTCAATATTTCCCATCTAATTTCCCCATTTTTTCTCAATGTTTTACTTTGACTTCCCCCTTTTTTCTTAATATTTACCCTTAATTTCTCTTTTCTTTTTTAATTTTTTTTACTTATACCTCTATACCTATTTTTCAATATTTCCCATCTACTTTCTCGATGCTTCACCTCTTCTTCCTCCTATTTTCTTGAGATTTACCCTCTTTCCCCTATCTATTTACTTATTGTGTCCCCTCTATTTCTCCAATTTAATCCCCCCTTTCATTTTTTAAATATTTTTCATTTAATTTTCTCAAATTTCACTTCTATTTCCCCTCTATTTTCCCATCTATTTTCTTAATGTTTCCCATCTAATCCCTCCTTTCCATTTTTTACAATATTTCCCATCTAATTTCCCCATGTTTTCTCAATTTTCACTTTTATTTCCCCATCTCTTTTCTAATGTTTCCCCTTTATTTTCCCTTTTAGGAAGTGTTTCTCATTATACTTATACCTCTATACCTATTTTTCAATATTTCCCATCTACTTTTTCGATGCTTTACCTCTTCCTCCTCCTATTTTCTTGAGATTTCCCCTCTTTTCCATATCTATTTACTTATTGTGTCCCCTCTATTTCTCCAATTTAATCACCCCTTTCATTTTTTAAATATTTCTCATTTAATTTTCTCAAATTTCACTTCTATTTCCCCTCTATTTCCCCATATATTTTCTTAATGTTTCCCATCTAATCCCTCCTTTCCATTTTTTACAATATTTCCCATCTAATTTCCCCATGTTTTCTCAATTTTCACTTATATTTCCCCTCTATTTCCCCATCTATTTTCTTAATCTTTCCCCTTTTAGGAAATGTTTCCCATCTATTAATTCCCTTTTTTTTACAATATTTCCCATCTAATTTCCCCATGTTTTCTCAACGTTTCCCCTCTAATTTATTTTTATTGGGTTCCCCTGAAATAAACGCAATAAAATCTGCTTCCCTTTCCAGTTTCGATTCGCGCAGGTGAACGTTCAGGATTTTATGGTTCCTACTTTTGAAAATTTACTCTCATATTATGGTGGAGTCTGTACGTGTGTGTGTGTGTGTGTGTGTGTGTGTAAGAGAAAGTAGCACATAGGATTTTTGAGCTTGTGCAAGCTTCAATGGGGCTTCTGTGTCCGTTGAGTCCTTTAAATTTCCAGTTATGCAAAAGTTGGAGCTCTAAACGAGTCGCTCCTATGCTTTTATGAAGCGATAAAAAAGTATGTAAATTATTTGGCCAATAGCCTTCGGTTCCCGATAAAAAAACCCCTGATCAATTTTAGCCTTGTCACTGATAACAAAGCCTTGTAAATTATCGCGAGGATGTGATTTTCGTAGATTCATCTTTTGTACGCGATTGACACTACCTTCTTCGTTTGGCTGGCGGCGTATTTTTCAGAAAATTTGACTCATCGTAACTTTACCACTTTACGGCGGTTTTTTTCATCTTTCTGGCACACATCGATTCGATCACATTCGCAATAAGACCGTAATGAACATTATAAAACCGAATTCATAAAAAGCTCAATAAAAAGACTATAAAAGCACTTCTGTTCTTCAAAATATGGCAAAAAAGAGGGGTGGTAACTGGAGAGGAGTGGAGATCCTCGAGGGGATTTCAAAATCGAGATTGTGCCAAGGGGGTTCGAAACACCGCCCAGGAACATAAATAAGGGGATCTCGATCTCGAAACTGCTTCCTAAGGGTTGACACTAGTCCTTGCAAAGGATTTTCAAGGAGTGTTTCGTCCTTGAAATTGCAAATAAGGCGGCGAGACTCATCCTCATAACTGTTTTTTGAGTCGTGAGGCTCGTCCTTCAAACTACTCTTCAAAGGAATTTTCGTCCTTCAAATTTCAAATTAGGTGGTTTCGTCCTTGAAACTGCCTTTCAAGGGTTAAGATTCCTCCCTCAAACTGCTATTCAATTGTAGAGCCTCGTCCTCGAAACGGATTACAACTGGTGAGCTTCGTCCTTGAAACTGCTTTGCAAGGCGAGTCTCAGCCTTAAAATTGTCATTCGAGGGTGAAACTTGATACTGTAACTGCGTTTAGATATGTGTGGTTCTTCCTTGAAACTGCTTCTCAAAGGGTGATACTTACCCTTGAAACATCATTCAAGGGGGTGAGTCCTCTCCTTAAACCTATTATTGAGGGAGCGTCGTTCTTGAAATTACTAATATGGGAGTGATACTGGTCCTTGAAACTGATTTTAAATGGGCGATCCTCGTCCTTAAAGCTGCTTTTTAAGGTTTTAAGATGAAGGCATATTGAACCCCACCACCCCAACCGGAGGCAACAGCTAAGGGCGAACCAGCACCTCCCTTATCCTAGCACAACCAAGGATAAATGGACGAAAGCTAGTCTGCGACTAGCCTTGAAAATTAGCCGGCAGCCAAAAATGGAAATGTTTAGAAGGAATAAAGACTAGGTGGTTTCAATCTGGTTCAGGACTACCGTGGCTCGACGGTGTGCTGATACTCTAGTTAGCAGGAGTAATAGTCTAGCCCTTCCCCCTCGCCATTGCTCTTGTAGGATGGTCGCGTTTTGACGCCCATATTGTTAATATTTTGTCGCTTCTCCGCAGTTACAAATATTTACGGACCGCCATTTTAGGTCGTCCGGAAAGTTCTGAAGAATGGAAATAAAAGAAATTTATTTGTATTACAATAATTTTTACTTATCAAAGTACACTAAATTTTTTGTGTATGACTTTAGCCCCTCTTTTCAGTAGCTTAATAATTGCATCCGCGTAGAACTGGTCTGTATAGGAGGAAAAGATTAAATTATCCCGTTGGTTTTTGGCGGCTTTTAAATGAATAAAAAACTTTCCACTCATGGAATTTGGCAGGAACATAAACAAATGAAAGTCAGGTGGTGCATGTCGGGAGAGTACAGTGGATGTTGTTAGAGGTCCCACCCAAGCTCTTGCAACTTTGTGCCGGTAGCCAAAGACATGAGGTCTGGCTTTGTCCTGTTGTAATACAATCCCTTTCCTGTTGGCTAGTTCTGACCTCATCTGGTGATTCTTTTTTATTCAATTTCTCCAGGTGGTCGTAGTACACATCAGAATTGATGGTCTCATTGTATGAGAGTAGCTCCTAAAAAATGATGCATTTGAAATCCCACCAGAAACAAAGCATAACTTTTTTTGACATGAATATTCCGCTTTGGTAGCTGTTTTAGTGAATGATACACAAATCCCAGGATCGTTTCTGCACTATGTTATTGTAAACAATTCATTTTTCATCTCTAGTCACCTATGGCTTCAAAGAATGTTGTTTCATTGCCTTTAAAAAGCATGTCGCAGATGGAGTATCGGTTTACGCAGCTTTTCTCTGAAAGGTTGTAAGAAGCGCATGCATTGCGGTGGGAAATGTAGTCAAGTTTTACTAAGTGTTCATGAACAGTACTTTTTAGAATTTCCAAAATCTCTGCAAAGCTCTCTAGTTGTAATTTTGGAGTTCGCTTCAATATTTATCTTCAAAAGATCCTCGTCCACGTCTAAAGGTCTCTCATAGAGACTTGTTGACATTAAGAGACCAAACCTAAAAACCATGTTGTAGAACAGGAAAAGATGGAAAATTAAAATCGTTGTACATTCAAAAGTATAAAGCACCCTATGGAACCATTCATATAATGTAATTATACATTTGTAGTAAATGAATTCAGTATATATATATATATATATATATATATATATATATATATACTGAATTCATTTACTACAAATGTATAATTACATTATATGAATAGTTCCATAGGGTGCTTTATACTTTATGCTTTAATTACAGCCATAACTCTTTGTGGCATGGGTTTTACCATATTTAAAAAAATTCTGACGCTATCTCTCCGCTTGTAATTTTTCATACAGTTGTTTTATTTGTATTTGTAGTACTGTGGATAAGGTGCGATTGTGGTAAGGTCCTAATGTGGTAGATTATTTACAAGAGATATATAATTACTTAATGCTGTGTAAACCCACTTGTTATTATTAAATGCAAATATATAAATTTCAAAGTTTCAGAATATCTGAGGTTCTTTGTATCATTCATTTTGTTTTGCTAAGCTTTTAACAGTCCAATGAACGTTCGCACACAGGAGCGGATACTTCTAACTGCGACCAGAACTTATTTTTGCTTACATGGCTTTATACATACCCCATATGACTTCACCGAAGAAAGCGGGGCTTATAAGTACGAAATAACATGTGAATCTAAAAATAATGATAGAACGGATTTTTCGTGTGTTACCTTTCAACCAGCGTGTGAATAAGTTATTGGTTGTTCATCATTAGTCAGAGCATTTGGATCTGTTCATAATTTGTCGCTGTTATTTTTTAAATCATCGGATAAATTTATAATCTGTCGATAAGAGCATTTATTTTATTTCTGTGACCTTACGTGCTGGAGGGCATAGTCCCGCAGAAATCAATTTCTTCCTTCATAAACTCGTAATTGTCTAATGAAATTCGCAATTTGCTCTGCTCTAAAATTTTTACCACCTTTCTCAAATGTTCAAAATCACTATTATTATTGTTAGAAAAAAATAGGCCCTTGTCAATATCTACAAAAAACGAAATCTAAATGGCGAAATTAATTATCCATATGTCTTTCGAATGTACCACTCGCGTTCCTGCGAGCAAAGGATATCTTTAAATGCTCAAATATACCAAAAGCTGTTGTTACATTGGTCTTCTCTATATCTATGAGGTTCACTGGTATCTGGTGATTTTCCTGAACTAAGTCTATAGGACTAAAACTTACCTTACAATGGAGATGATTAGACAACCTTTGAAATCACAGTCAAGGATAACGATCGGGTTTCGTTGCAGCATTAGGCGAGTGAAAATCGCCTATGACCCGACACTCTTCTGGAGTTTTCTTCTCGATTATATGCATCGGTGAGGCCCTCTTTTAATAGAGCTTCAAAGGTTGCCTTGACAACTTCTAAATTGCCTTTTGAAATAAGCCTGGGGCGCGCGAAAGTCGGTGGCGAACTGCCGGTCTCGAATGTATGGATCACTGAATTTAGTGTAGAAGAACACACATCTGTTAATCTACGCTTAAATATTGCCCCATGTTTCCTTAAAATTGTATTTACATTGGGTGGAATGTGAGATAAGTTATTTACTACTAATAAAAATCACCTGTGCATTCGGTCGGTCCACTTTTGAATCTAAACTCGTTTTGCTATCAATTATTACACCACGAGCACAATTTACAAAATGTTCAAAATTTTTTAAAAAGTCAGCGCCTGATAATGATGAAGTCGTACCTGCCACAACGAACGGAGTAACTTTGGAATCGCCATGTTTAGCTGAACTTCACCATGAACTTTGATAGATTCACCATTAGCAATAGAATTTTTTATAATCGACTGTTTTATCTTACAGAATTCGGTTAATTCTAACTCCACTATATACGCACTTGCACTAGTATTTATAAAAACACATTTCTATTGACTTTGGCGGCGGCACACCTATACTACGGTCTGCCGTGTCAGATTTCTGAAGGAGCTGGAGAGGATGGCCTGGATGATGGTTGAATTTGCACATTATTGTCTTTCTTTGGCCACTTGAACCACAGTTTATAATATCTTGCATTTCACCGTAATAGATATGTGCACTACACACGAGAGGCCTTTGATTTCTACGGAATGGTTGCACTCCTATCGAAAAATTCTGAGGATTATTACCACTCGGCAATTGAAATTGATCTAAAAGAACTATTATTATTCGTATAAATTGGCACTATTCACAATATTTACACTGTTAAAAGGCTGAATTTACATTGAAATTTTAAACACTATTACTGGCACTCGGAACACTTGCACTATTATTAGCATTAAAGCACTTCTCGCACGAATAACACGAGTTCATCTGCTAACTTTCCAACTTGATTCAGTGTTAACTCTTTTTGAGCGGCAACGGCATTGATGGGTGATATGTTCGTAGATATAGACTGAACAAACTTGTGTTGGACTAGATCTTCACCTATGCCAATTTTGTTAGCGGTTATTCGTAGCTCTTCCAGAATGGTTGAACGTTGACGGGTGAGTGTACATGTAAATATCAGTTTCTCGAATAATTCTGGCTTCGTTTTCTCAAAGAACCCAAAGTTTTCCGCTCTTATGTAGTTGACAGTAGCTCTGCGAGAGATGATTGTTGGTGGAAGTCAATCCACAGTCTCAGGTGGCAACGCAGCCGAAACATTGAAGACTGGAGGCCTCACTATGATGGCTTTAGGAGATGTGCTTAAGTATGTTGTTCTGTCGAATCTATCGTGGGGGCTTGAGCCAAATTGTTCGATGCGGAGGGTCACCAATTAAAGTAAGGTCAGGCGGTAATAAAGTCCTAATGTGATGGATTATTTCCAAGAGAGATGTAATTACATAAGGCTGTGGGAACCCATTTTTTATTATTAAATACAAACATATGAATTTCAAAGTACTCAGAGAGTCTGAGGTTATTTGTATCATTTATTTTGTTTTGCTAAACTTTTTACACTCCAATAAACGTTCGCACGCAGGAGAGGATACTCCTAATTGCGAACTAAATATATTTCTTGTGTACACTGCTTTGTGTATTTCCCATATTTCCTCTTATTGCTTTTCCAAGAAATCCCTACAATTTTCTATTGTATTTAAGTCTATGCTCTTTGGTAGCCACTCCATAGGGATGAGCCCTATTTCTCCAAACCAATTCTTGGTGTGATTGGATGCATGGCATGGGGCAATGTCTTGTTGAAATATAGCTTCATTTCTTGGTGTTGCGAGATGCAATTTCTGGATGGATGGTTCTAAAACTTGTGCCTGCATTGTGGTATACAGTAAGTTGTAGAGTTCATTCTTCCCTGGCATAAAAAACATCTCCTCAAATATATTTAAATTGAATTACATGTTAAAAAAACAATATATGTCTTTCTTACATACTCTTAATTAATTTCTTCTGACCTAATAACTTTAAACCATTGTTCATGTGTCTAATTTATGTAATTGGTCCAATGAAGACGTTTATTTATGTTGACCTTAGTTATCAATGGTTACTTTCTGGCATTTCATCCTTTTATCCTATGATCTTTACGTCTCATTCTAACTGTTCGGGGTCATAATTTTAAACTTGAAGCTTTAGTGAACCAGAAAGTCTAGAAGATGTTTTTATGCGATTCTGTAATGAAGCCCGAATGACAAATGTCTTCTCTAAGTGCTGTAAGCCGCTTTATGCCACTTGTCTTCCTTGATACAAGGCCCTTCATCTCTTGATATCGTTTTATAATGGTTTAGACAGTTTGGACAGCATGTCCTGAAATTGGAGTTAAGCATGCTAAATTCCCCGACATCCCTCAGATAGTACATGTAGCAGAAGCATTAAATATCATACGAACACTAGCTAATGTAAACCAAAACCTGAACTAGTCCGCATAGGCAGAAGAAACGAAGAAAACCATGCTATGTAGAAAACAAGGCAACCAAGTACTCCAGTAAAGGTCACTGAAAAAGAATAGAGCAGCAGCGCCCCAAAAATCAATCTGCTTGTCGCACTCAATGAAACAACGAAAGCACAACTCAAACGAAAAACATTTTCGTCGATGACCTTTCTCAAATAGTCAGGCGCGTAGTGTTTAAGTAGTATTATCACTCCTAGCTCGAAGAGGAAGTGCACAGCAGCTTTCTCGAATTTTACAAACGGTCTGTTTAAAAAACTCAGGTTTGGAAGGCCATACATACCCCCACAAAATCAGGAAGACTCATATAAGGCCAAAAGTAACTCTGGCACGTATAAACAGCCTTATTATATTTGCGCCTAATATGCAATGCTGGGAAATAACAAGAGTCTGCTAAGTAATATCTGCTGCGAGCTGTGCCATGATATTCTTCTACTCTCTGAGATATGATTTCGGGAGGAAGATAACGGGAATATTTGGATACAATGTAATTCACAAAAAGTGACAGGAGCGAGATATGATGGGAACATACTATCTGTAAATTCAAATCTAGAATCCAAGGGAGGCCGACTGATTGACGAATCATATCTGTCAGTTATCGTAAATATGTCGCATAAGTGACATTGAATTTGTGACTGTCTACTAACCACTGCGCAATTCCTATCTACTTCTCTATGACCAGATGACCCTCTTTAAATACATTATCCAGTTCTAATAGAAGGGGATCTCAGCCCGAAGAACAAAACAGTAAGTTGAAAGAGAGCCGATCCCCGGGCAACATTCTAGACTTTCCAAACAGAAGACTAGCTGACAGAATGGGTTCCGATTTCCTCCTATTCCTGTTCCCAGTGACAGTCACTAAGCCAGACGTGATTCGCACCAGTGGAAACTTCCTCTTTCATCATCGGATACAACCAGGTACCGTCACGTTCAGTGACCATATCCTAATGGTCATCACGGTAGCAACTGCGCCAATTGTAACATCACCGAACCAAAGAGGCTCTTTGGAAACGCGGAATGGGAAGAAAACAGAAGGACCTTCCTAGAGAAGCATCCGAACATGAGCAATATAATATACAACGACCTCGACGCCGAGTTGGTTAACATTATGGAGTACATATTGGTTGCTGACCAGAGCGCAATTCCGAAGAACAGGTACAAGATTCTCTTCCCAATGAGCAACCTATCAAGGGAGAGTATTGGTTCAACACCGCTTCTAACTGGCCTAAAACAACATTCTTAGGGAAGTATATGCAAATTCCATGGGCTTCCATTAAATCCAACGTATAAGGTAGCAAGTGAACGTTAGGCTGCCCTAAAAGCTGACAGGAAACTGGGATCGCACAATTGGGGACTAGATAACGAAAGTAACTCGAGAATCTCCTGGGTTCCCATAAGCAAGCTCAAGGGCTAGACTTCGAAGAACGTGAAATCAGAAATAACTCACGAGGACATGACAGATAGCGCCCCTCAGGAGAAAGAGAGAATACACCGAGAGGTCTGGAAGGGGGTTTCGGAATCACGGAAGAGGAGGTGGAGAAATTCAACCTAGGCATTGAAGACCAATTTCTTGAGTAGATGGTTAAGCAAGGCGACCTATTCTCCACATACCTAATTGTCATTCTAGCTAGGCCAGAGCGGAAAGGGCCGGAGACCTGACGTATAACAAAACAAGAGCTAGACTCTGCCACCTTCTTTTTTTCAACCAGAAATTCCCAGAACTGAGCCAGATAATCATTAGATTAGACCAATTAAATAGACAGGGTACTTACTGAATCACCTGAAAATTTCCAAATCATGTTTATCCTAAAGCAGGCCAAATCGACCAACCAAGTCATAAGCTACTATTTTCTCAACAAAGAGAATTTCTGGTTCCGATCAAAAGTGTTTCCGGAAACAGCAAGTGTTCTCATATATAAATGCTCTGCCACCATAATCTAATAGTGGAAGTGATCTGCCTAATAGTGGAAGTGATCTGCTGTTAGTTAAAGAAAGCCTTCAGCAAAGTATGGAGCTCGGAGCTCGGATTATTGCGGCACTTTGCAAAGACTCTCTGTTGCTAACTCATAAACAGATGAGCCATCATCTCCATCAAGGCACACATAGGAGAGATGTTTGATTTATTGTCGGGAGTTGCAGGGGGCTACGTCATTCTAATATTCTTCATAATATTTACAACGGAAATTCAAAAGTCACTGTTATCACCATTCACTGAAAATCGTGCTCTACGAGGTCGATATTACACAGATTGTGCCAAGAACCATCTGTCAAAAAGGATGTATATGTCGACGGCAGCTGAAACAGGCAAGATCTTCAGATCAGAACAGCGTGAGAACCCCTCCCCCCCCCACTCAAATACGAGGCCGTCACAGTTGGACCTCATCCAGCCGATCCAATTAATATTCACAACACACTGATTCACTACTCACCAGACGCCAGCATTATTTTGGTACCTGCAGAGACCTATATCATTTGATACATGGTCGGCCCTATTAAAAATATGGCCTCTTTTCAACATATTTTTATTTTATTTGTTATATTATAAAATACTTATATTATTTATCTTTTAAATTTTATAAATATATTAAATTTATTTTTCATGATTTCGGTGTTTGAAGCTCTAACTACGAGGGGCTGTCAATAAGTTTGGCGAATCGGTAGGACCTAACAGAGGAAGGGGGATGGCTGTTTGTGTGGGTGCTAGGACAAGTTATGACAAGTCAGGGCCTGCAGCCGCACACTCCTGCCTCGTCTATTTAAGAAGCAGTTGCTGATCGCAGATCGTCAGTGACATTTTTTTCAATAATGGAGAAGGTTGAGCACCGCGCAGTGATCAATTTTTTGACCAAGGAAGGCAAGAATTCAAAAGAGATCCATGAACGCATGGTTGCAGTGTACACCGAGATCGCCCATTCCTATGCAACTATTGCTCTCTGGAATAAGGAATTCCGCCATGGTCATGAGTCCCTTGAAGATGAACCCCGTCCAGGACGCCCGTCAGACGTGACCGATGAGGACAATGTGGTCCGTGTGGAGAGGATCATCCTCGAAAATCGACGGGTGAAGGTCGAAGAAATCGAGCGAGAACTTGGAATATCACATGTAAGTGTTATTAACATCATCCACCACAATTTGGTCATGACCAATGTCTTTGCCCGTTGGGTCCCTAGAAACCTCACGCCCCATGATCGACTTCAACGTCGTCAAAGTCCACAAGGCCAGAGTTGCACAATCTGCCCTGCGCGAGTGCGGATCCGAGTAGCTCAACTATCCTCCCTACAGTCCAGATGTGGCCCCTAGCGACTACTTTTTATTCCGCCAACTCAAAGCTGCACTGCGTGGACGCCGGTTTGGGCACGATGAAGATGTCCAGCTCTCCGTCCAGGAGTGGATTGAGCAGCAATCGGGAGATTTCTGGTTGTCGGGAATTCGAAGCCTCAGGGACAAGTAGCGCCAGTGCATTGAAGTCGAGGGGAGTTATATTGAAAAATATTAAAACACTTTTCCTCATATCTCGTTTCCTTATAACCGAGTTGAAAACTTATTGACCGCCCCTCGTATTTCTTGTGGCAGACTATTTCAGACTTGAATCATGCGCTTGCTTAACGCAATTTTTCTCGTCGCTAATTTGAAATTCCACTTCTTTATCATTTTGTCGTGTCGTCTCGTGGCTGTCATGGCCGTAACATCAATCAGACTTTGTGCAGTATCTGGTGGGTTACGCAATAAATTATAAGTTTCTATTTCTTCATATGTTTGAGAGAATAGAGATTGTGTTCTCTAAGCCTCTGATCGTACCTAAGTTGTTTTAGACCCCCTATTATTTCCTACTTTGTTCCCATGTAACAGCTATGAAGTGACTTGCAAAATTTAATTTATTATCTACTTTAACTCATAGATGTCCTTTTTTTTGATAAGCTCGGTAACTTAGATATAATATTTAAATTTAGGATTATACTTTCCGAAGTGTAAAACACTGCATTTGGAAACATTAAGCTTCATGCCCAAATCGTTGCACATTTAATTACCTTATTTAAGAAATTTTGTAAACAATTTCCGTCTTCGTTTTTTTTTATCTGCCTAATTTGAGTATCGCCAGCAAATGAATTTATTTGGCATCCATTCAAGAACCTATGGGGTTTAAACGAAAGTTAAAGAGGAGAGGTCCCAAAACGGAGCCTTGACGAACTCCACTTATGATTGGAAGCCAGTCGGATGTCACCCTGTTTAAAAACACCATTTGCTTACGATCTGTTAACCAGCTTTTAGTCCAAGTTATCGTATTGTCGTGAATATGGATAACTTTTAACTTTGAAAGAAGGATATTGAATGGAAGTTTAGCAAAGACTTTAGCAAAATAGAGCTATATCACATCGTAACTTGAACTTGAATCGACAGCTTTTGCCACACGATCATAAAATAACACTAGAATAATCAAACAAGATCTCTTTCTTGAAATGTGTTCAATATTTGAAAAAGTTGATTACTCTGTTAAATGACTGTAAAATTAATGCGGTGAAGCAAGTAGGTCTATGGGTCATTCAAATCTCGTGTTGTGTTCATCTTATGTCCGCAACGAGTCGCTGGCGCAATATAGCCAGCTAAATCTAATGCTGCTGAGTTAAAATATGATAGAATTTGACTACCACGTGTTAAATTGGCCATTTTTAAAGATATGAAGGTCAGATCAATGTCACAAGGGGTAAATGAGGTTTCTGAGTCGAAATCTGATATCAGCTGACAACCAGGTGGAGCCACTTGGTGGCTAGGTATCTAAATTGGCCATTTTTTGCCGCAGGTCGACTAGATCATGTCCCTCTAGTTTTATAACAATAATTGACTATTATTTTACATAAAAGTGAAATTAAGGTTACTAGACGACAATTCTCTTTTAAATCACGTATACCTTTATTGAATATGGGAACAACATAAATGTATAATTTAAAACATAGTTAATGAGTTTCAATTTGTGCCTTGAAAATACAAAAAACGAGTTAAAAATAGAAACTAATCTACATACGGAATATGAATATCTCTCTTTCTCTCTCTCTCTCTCTCTCTCCCTCTTTCTCTCTCTCTCTCTTTAATATATACATGGTCGTAAGGTATTTGAGGACATATGTTATTTGTAATAGAGCAGCATATTATTTGACTGTATATTTTCTATATTTCAGAATTATCAATGGCAGATCCTATGCTTATACAAGAAATGAAGAGGCAGACAGTTATCGTGACTATAAAGGCTGAACATAGCAATTTAGAAATAGCGCGATTTTTAAAAGTCGCTAGATCCTTCGTCTACAAAGTTGGTAAGGAGTTAGAGGCTAAAGATGGTTAAGCCATGGATCAACAATGTACGCGATGGAAGATCTTATGTGTTTCAACAAGACTCGGCACCATCACACAAGGATCAAGCAACGCAGGATAGGATGGCTGAAAATTTCCATCGTCACATAACCCCTAACATTTGGCTTCCTAGCTCCCCACATCTCGACCCATTGGACTACTATGTATGCAGCGTAATTGAGAAAGAGGTTAATGAGCACCCTTATAACACTAAAGAATCCCTAAAAGCCTCCATAGTCAGAGTAATGTCCGTAGTAGTATTATAGGTGGAGGGTCGAGTGCACACAAACTCGGCCTCCTGTGTGCGTATCTAGATATGTACACATGCACATGGACTCGCACTCAAGTCCTCCCCTCTAGCATTGGTCACTACCAGCCTTGGTGATATGCAGGTGTCTCCCTGCCCCCCCCCCCCCCACATCCCCACAATACTTTGAGCTTTTTGAATTTTCAGGATTTTTCTTGTATTAACATAACCATGGAGTTGTCATTTAACCTTTTACAATTCTTTGATTCGCCCGTCTAGTTGCCAGAACCAGGTGGTGAAGTCGCAAAACAACCACTATCTTGCTGTCTCCCAAAGATGTACCCATAGTCATATACATCAAGTTTCCATTCTTTATTATGGTGTTAGGGGTAGACAGTGGCAAGGGCACACGTTATGCCCCTATTTATATTATCGCAGGACTCTGCACTCTACAACACAAAGCAGGAGGACCCAATCTTAGCTGTCAGACAATTGTTTTGACCATATCACTTTGAACATCTAGCCTCCCAACTCCTCAGACTGCAACCACCTGGACTATTATGTTCTTGTAAACCACCAAGGTGAAGCTTAGGTCAGTTACACAGGGTGATCGAAGTGAAGGCCTGCACCGGGCCTTCAGGGCTGTTAGCCCTCCCAGAGCGCAGGTTGTGTAGCGAGTGTAGAGAAAGTTTACAAGGGAGAGAAAACAATTCTGAATAGATGAGTCTTTATGAGACGTTTAAAAGCATCATCGTTAGCTCCTAGAGTAGTCAGCCAACATATTTACGACCCATCTACCATTCGACTGTTCCTCGATGACCTTTAAATATTGGGGGAATTGTTTACCTTGCTCATTGCTGACTTCACCTAGGTTTTCCGGCAAGTTAGAAAGGAATGTTTATCTTTGATGAGCTGCCAAATCTGTGGACCATCAAACACATCGGCCTTGATATTTTCAATTGACAGGACAGGAAATGCCAAAAGAAGCTACTTAAAACAGTTGCCTTCAGTTGGCGATACTTTAACGAATTGCTTCATGAGGCCCAAGTTAGTTGATGTGCATAGGTCAGAATATAATTTTCTTTCTGTGAACAAGTCGTTTATGTAGCATATTGGGATCACCAGGTTTGAGCTCAGATCTAGAAAGACAATTCATCTCCACCCAATGCTTCTCTCAAGCTTTGCTGTCACATATGCACATAAAGCAGGGATACTTTGCGTACCCGCGTTGCTGACCAAAAAGTAAGTATACCATTTTAAGATCAAGACAGATGATCCAATTTTGTTTGTGATATTGCAACAATTGAATGACCCTCTCTATGCCTCCATGTTCTTCACGAAGACTAACTGAATACCATATCCAAAACAATCCAAGTCCATTGGATGTATAAAGCCTCTTCACCAACGTTCTGCTCAACAAAACTATCTAAATAATCATAAGATAGGTTTATGCAACTACCGACTGACTACCTTAAAAAATACAACCTTGTATACCACAAGACCGTTTAAAAGTTTGAACGATCGAGGCTCCATTCAGACCAGATGGCAATCTGTGTACAGGCAGATTAACGGCCCGACATTTGCAAATTGAAGAAGTTTTTCTCCCAGAATTACAGTAACCCTCTAAGATATATACGCGATAAATTGACGATATGTTCCTAACAATTAACCATGAACAACAACTACTCCAACTTGAAGAAACCATGGAATCAAGCTCCGGTTTTAAATTCACGTACGAACTAAATCTGGACGGATGCATACCTTTCGTTGACGTGGTTTTCCAAAAGGATAATGATGGAAAATATATCACCAGCGTCTACCGAATAACCACCCAAAGTGATTGTACCCCCAAATTGCAAGAAATCAGTTATGAGCTCTTAAATACGCCGAGCCTTAATAAATTGTTCAACATGGCACTCGTTCCACCAATAAATAACAATAATAAAACCAAATTATAATTAACAACAACTATTTAAACACGCTCTGACAGCATGCTAAAAAAAGATTCTTGATTCTCAATTCAAGGCAAAGGATGAGAAGCAGGTTGAGAAACAACAACTCATTTTCTACAAATATCAGATTACAGATGCATACTTAACTGGTGATCTGTCAGAAGCTCCAAACAAGCGAAGAGTTATTCTTGGTGATATGAGGCTTCTTCGCGGCCCTTCTCGACTTGAGTCCTTTGGGGAAAGATCCCCGCCACACTTTTACCCTGAAATTTTCACACCTGCTCTTTTTCAATCATAGCAAGCTCGGGCCTGGAGGCAATCCGATCTTTGAGCTGAGGAGAGCTTACCAGGCGGAGATCTTGGCGTTTATTTGAACCGCTTGAGCGTCCGGAAGACTTCTTCGCAGGAGTGTAAGCAGTCTTTTGAAAGTAATTAATGATCCTAAACTGGTGTTCTTTGATCCAATACCTTAAGCAACCATCTCCTTTCATTTCACGCCACCTTGGTGCAGAGCTTTTCTTTTGAAAGAAACATTTCTGGAACTGAAAAATATTTCAGCTATTATTTTTACCAAAAAATATTACTAAATGTTTTATAATTACACAACATCTTTCATTTATCACATATTTGTCATCATTATACCCTTTTGATTGAATAGCAAAACTGCAGAGACTAAATCTCACCTCCAACAGGCACAGAACCAGAGCGCGATTTTGGATTCAGCGAAGGAATTTAGTTATTTCCTATTATTTTTGAAATACTGACTTTTTAATAAACTTGCAATAATTTACATATTAAATAACCAGGCAATGGCTTCGCCACTTTACCCTACGGAGGGAGCTTGCACTTCGCTACTAAGATTAAAATTTAAAATCTAAAAAAAAACAGCCATGGTTAAATTTTTTGAACTTCACCATTTGTAATTCTTTAGGTTTTTAAAATATTATACAAAATTTCGATACTTATATTTATTTCTGAACTTCACCATTTTGTTTTTTGATATTATAAAAGAATTATTAGAAACAACTTTGATAAAAAACATAAGTCACAACCAAACTAAGATGAAATTATTCAAATACTAAAAAAATTCCCCTTCTTAAATTATAGAGTTAATGATGATGATGATGATGATGATGATGATTATTGCTATTAATTAATTTTAAAAATAAATGAAAAAATATATATATTAGTCTCAAAACTTTGGCTATGGCTGTACAATTGGCCATTACGTCTGAATTGACAATCATGATATTTTGAGAACGGTATTGATTACGAGAAATGCAATTAACTATGTAAAAAACGAGTACTGCATGAAGATTGATTTAATAAAAGAATTGATGCTCAGCATTTAAATAATATGCAATAGACAAGGCAATTATCAAAGGTCATTGATATCAAATTAATGATCATCCTGATTTTGAGATATACGAGAGAGTGTGTCACTGATTATGTCGCAGTCAAACGAGTGGTAAAAATGATAGTCAGTGAATGGTTATTGTTGGCGAGAAGAATGACTCGAATTAGCATTGATAAATATATATGTTTTGCTGGAAAATTTCTCAAAGGATTTCATTGTAGTATTCAAACAAATGATTCGAACTTATTCCAAGTTTTATGATTTTTTTACCTACTTTCTGCATCATAATAAAATTATTTTTCGAAGTATCTAATCGTCTTAATAAACTACAGCCATTTTCGAGCATTTTTTTTTTGCACAAACACCTATAAACATCTATATAAAAAGCAATGACGCAAAAAAAGTTGAATACTGGTACTTCTCTGTCAATACGAGGATTTTATATCTCAGATATCTGAATATAACAAGAATGTGCTAAAAAAATATTTGCTCATCTGAAAAACAACAGTCAAATATTTATCTGAATGAAATGGCGATGGACAAGAAGAACATAAGACAACGGCGCATCATTGGTCTCAGCAAAGTAGGAAGGAAAGGAGGAATGGCACGTTTAAACAAAATGTCATACACTCTTAGAGTAGGTGAAATGTCACACACACACACACATACGAGGGGCGGTCAACAAGTTATCCAATTCGGATATAAGGAAACGAGATATGAGGAAAAGTGTTTTATTATTTTTCAATATAACTCCCCTCGACTTCAATGCACTTGCGCCACTTGTCCCTGAGGCTTCGAATTCCCGACAACCAGAAATCTCCCGACTGCTGTTTAATGCACTCCTGGACGGAGAGCTGGACATCTTCATCGTCCCCAAACCGGCGTCCACGCAGTGCAGCCTTGAGCTGGCGGAATAAAAAGTAGTCGCTAGGGGCCACATCTGGACTGTAGGGGGGATGGTTGAGCTCCTCGAATCCGCACTCGCGCAGGGCAGCTTGTGCAACTCTGGCCTTGAGGGCTTCGACGACGTTGAAGTCGATCATGAGGCGTGAGGCTTATAGGGACACAACAGACAGAGACCTTGGTCATGGCCAAATTGTCTTGGATGATGTTGATAACACTTCCATGTGATATTCCAAGTTCTCGCTCGATTTCTTCGACCTTCCCCTGTCGATTTTCGAGGATGATCCTCTCCACACGGGCCACGTTGTCCTCGTTGGTCACGTCTGACGGGCGTCATCTTCAAGGGACTCACGACCATGGCAGAACTATCTATTCCCCCGAGCAATGGTTGCATAGTAAGGGGCGGTGTCTGTGTACACTGCAACCATGCGTTCATGGATCTCTTTTGCATTCTTGCCTTACTTAGTAAAACAATTGATCACTGCGCGGTGCTCAACCTTCTCATTTGTTGAAAAAATTGTGACTGACGATCTGCGATCAGCTACTGCTTCTTAAATAGACGAGGCAGGAGCGTGCGGCTGCAAGTCCTGACTTGTCATAACCTGTCCTAACACCCCCACAAACAGCCATCCCTCTTCCTCTGTTTTGCCCTACCGATTCGCAAAACTTATTGACCGCCCCTCGTGAATACACACACTAGTGCCGAAAAATTTTTCATCCCCGAGCCATAGCTCTATTCATAACATAAATTAAAATATTAATTAATTATTTGCTACAAGTAAACAAAGCCTACAATATTTCACTCAGAGGATGAAGTTGAGGATTTTTATGTAGCACTCTTGAGTGCACATACACATACACAAAAAAACACCAGTTTATTGTGGAGGACTTCAATGCAAAGATAAGAGAAGAAAGCGACGATGGTCGATCGGTGGACAAATTCAGAGGAGGCGAATGAAATGAACGCGGAAAATGGATTAGGAGAATTCTCCGAAGGGGCAAACCTTTACATTAGGAACGCCTTCTTCCAAAAGCGACAAGGCAGAGGATAGTCAGGGATGTGACTCAATGAAGCAACAACAACAACAACCTAATAGCCAACGTTTCATTTATATATATATATTTTAAAAGGCGATAGAAAAGGTCACTCAGTCTGTATCAACATTATACTAATTAATTAAAACAGTCATGACTAACAAGATTAACACTCGAGTGTAATCAGCTATCGGAACTGGATCTCTTCCGGTTCGAGCGCCCACGGTACTCTCGAACTAGATTGAGACTGCCTGAGCTTTATTTCTTCTAGACAACATCTCCAGTTCCCTCCCCCACTTCCTTTTGTTTACAAGACTCTCCTCACCTATTTTCTTGGCTGGCTGCTAAGATCGCAGGCTAGTCGCCAATCAGACTTTGTCTATTCATTCCTGATCGAAGCCGGGAGTGGGGACTCCGGGTCACCTCTCTCTCATGTCTCCAGTTGGGGGGCGGGGGGTAACATGGCCGTTGATGGATCCCTCTCACTCTCTTCTCCTTCTACTCCCCTTCCCCCTCTCCATCTTTATTTTCCTTATCAATCCTTTCACGCACTCGCAAGGTATTCAGGTGAAATCTGAAAGTTTGCGTGCCCTTCTGGCCCTAAGGCCACAGTTTGTTTTCCCTACAGAAGGATCTATGACTATATACCTTCCACACATTTTCACCTCCCCTATCGTCCCTATTTTCTCCATCTCTCCTTACAAACTTCCTGGTGGAGATGCCCTCGTTGGTATTCCGCTTTAAATTCGAGGAAAACCAATACAAAACACCGGGAGAGAGACGGGTTTCAATAGTAAATTTACTACATACTTATGATCATCTACACAGTGTTCAACAAATGAGTATGAAATACCTCTATACTTCCCAAGACCATCCAATGCCTTCGGATCAGTGTGAAAAGCATGAGAGAAACAATGATTCACAAAGACCTACTTTAAAATACTCCTCTCCAGATTCAGTTACTCAACATCGTCATTTAGGCTGTACCCAGTCAAGCAAAAAAATTAGAAAAAAAAGAGTGGAACGAGGAGGTCTTCGCTTCCTCAAACTCTTTACATCAATGTTAGAAGTCTTTTTTAGGAATTCGGACTGAGGAAGAATGAGAATCGGAATAAATGTGAGATCGTATTATTTATTTACATTGTGAGCATTATACATGAAGAGATCCAGAAGACGACCTCGCAGAAAGTAAAAGGATAAAATTTGGTCAATGGTTGGGGGTAATAAGACAGACGCGTACAATAGACGGTGATCAGTGAACCAAGAAAACGAAACCTGCCGGATGCATCTCCACTAAAGGTGTTTGAAAACAAGTTTGTAATGAATGCGAAAATACCAAAGTTCAAACGTCCAGAAATTGTATAATCCGAGTACCGAAAGGAGTGCCTACTAGGTGCGTGAGATCTTATGCTCTCACTCAGAAATACGATAGATATGACAAATTATCACTCACATCTCATGTCTTGCAAGCGCCCGACATCTACTCAGTTGTCGCCTTCTCATTTACTCCCTTTGATATCTCACGGCTGGGTGATATATTACTTCAATGTGGATATTTGACTGTTAATTATTTCCTGTTTGTTTCACCCGCATCCCACTTACCCTCAAATTCTTAAATATTCAAAACCTTGGCCTTTCCTGACATGCATTAGATAACTTTAATTTTTAATGGGTGACCTCAGGGCTGGATGCAGAATCGGATTTAGGACCAAATCTTATTCCTGTTGCGCCGTTGTTGGTGGGTGTTTCTACCAATCAATCCTGGTGTCCACCTCGCTTTTTTGGGGAGTTTCAATCTTGAGGGAGCACCACGATAGAACACAGACTCCACCGGATCATTCTTTCCATCCTCGGTTATAAAACAGCAGCGATACTCACCTTGGTTTAGTTGACGATATCCTATTATGTGCCTCGAATTCCAAATTCATTTCCCCAAATGGCAGTCACTTATAAAGGAATGATCATAAAGCAGAGCTAACCTGGAGTGAAAATGAACTTTTAAGAAACAAAATAATGAACATCGTCGTTTAAGTTGCACTCCATCATTATAAAAACACAAACACCAAAAGGACTGAAACAAGGATCGGTCTCTCCCAAACTGTTTACAGGAGACTTGAAGAAGGTTAAAAGGACTGGATACCAGGAACAAAAGGAAAACAGAATTAATTAAATATATTTACGTCACCTTCGTTTTACTGATGGCATGACATTAGTTGACTCAAACCCAGAATAATTATAATCAAGCATAACATAATTATTACGGCCCAAAGTTAAAAGTGGAATGGAAATAAACTTAATGGCGAACAGTTTTGCAGAAGATTAAACAATTAGAATTATATATCGAATTTTAGAACCGGTACAGAAATTCATATACTTATGGCAGATTATGACTCTGATACAGTATTTGACACCTTGCAAGGGGGGCAAGGATGAACGAAGGTTAAGAACCACTAAATCAGACGAAACAGATTGAGTAAGAGCTCGAACAACTCACCATCGAAGAAAGAATTAAAGCAGTGGAGGTACATGAGAGTGGAAGGTCGAAACTCATTAAATATGGGTGTAGCAAAATGGTAGAATAACTGTACTGTTCAGCTGGCACCTAAATGGCAGGATAATAGTAGTGTTCAGCTGACACCTAGATAGTGGGTTAACAATACTGTCTATCTGGCACCTAAATGGTAGGCTAGCAGTACTGTTCAGCTGATACCTAAATGGTATATTAACAGTGCTGTTCTGCTGGTCCCTAATTTTTTTAGATCTTACCATGGGTGAGAAAGTAAAAAGATGGTTTGTTAAGCCTACGCGGAAATTGGTTGTCTCTAAATAAAGCACGAATACAACAAATTAGTGGACCTAACTGACTTGCTTCTCTCTCTGCACAATAGAAAACTCAGAAGCAAGAAGTCACGTGCCACCTTTTTATCATCTAATGGGAATTGCAGTGGTAAGTGGATGGCAATTGGACCCTAGACACCAAAAACGATTATATCCTTAAGAATAAAAATGATAATGCCTTTGTTAGATTTACGAGCAGAAATTGCCAAGGGTGTGATTAAGGCAGCGTTATGTCTTCTAAACTAAACCAATAAGGTCTTCCATCCCAAGAACTATAAACTAAAAAATTCAAAACCATCAACAGCAGTAGCCGTACATTCAAGTAATATCAGATTTGATGGAATGGGCACTTTTACTCTTTATTATGCAAAACATCATAGATGTAGAAATTCCCCAGCAGGTTAGAGACACACTCAAAGCATGAAATGCAAAAAGTAATGTCATATTTTAAGGTATATATTAATTAAAAATGAAAAACTTATTACTATGGAAATATTTAATCATAAACATTTCCTCCATTGATTTAAAGGTCCTCTTTGCATGTCAAAAAGCTTATAAATGCCACACTGTAAAATTCTTTAGGTATTAAAGCAAAATATGAATACAACTCGTTTTCAACCTCTTCTCTTGATGTTAACCTTAGACCATCCAAATGTTTTTGACAACCCCTAAATATGTGATAATCAGAAGCAACAAAGTCAAGAGAATATGGAGGATGAAGCAATATTTTACAACTGAGTTCCTCTGAGAGATCTTCGGTTATTTGATCTGTATGAGGACGGGCATTATCATGATAGAGGATGACACCTCTTCCGTCGAATAAGAAAAAACGCCTTAGGTCAAAAGTTGCTTTTAACGACAAAATTGATTGCAGTATAGATTAGCATTAATTGTTTGATTGTTTTTAACAATTCGTAAATGGACAATTCCTATAATATATCACCATGCACTCAACGTGATCTTTTTAGGATGAAGTCCTCCTCTCGGGTTTTAAGAAATTCTGCTTCCTCGATTGATCGACGAAAAAGGGCACTTATGATAAAGGATTCACTTTTTATCACCAAAGATGATGCCTGAAAATGTCATGAAAGCGATGACTCACAGCAAGAAACACATTGTTGCAGACTCACCGTGAGAGGTTCGTACCCATTTTTCAATTACTGGAACCTTTTAAATCCTTTTCAGTTGACGTAACAATCTGGCTCCAAGACCAGCCAGCCGAAAATTGGGATCTCACAACCTCCAGCAGCACGGGTTTCGCAAGGGGAGAGGAAAGAAAACTGCCCTCACCCTCCTAATGGAGAAAATAGTCCACTGCAAAGGTGAGAGGAAATACGTAGACGTTGGGCGGTGCGATGTACAAAATGCATTTGATAAGGTTTGGATGAGGGGTCTATAATTCAACATCCTGAACTTCTAGCTGAACCCAATCCCGAAAAGGGTCCTATGTGATTATATCATGTAGAGAAAGGCCCAAATTTCGAGCGAGGGCTTCACAGGACCCGAATTCGTACTAGAGGCGGGAGTTCTACAAGGCAGCTGTATGAATCCGTTGCTGTACCTCGTGTACACAATAGACCTCCCTGCTCCGGTACGGGACGACAAGATATATCTGAACTACGCAGATGACCTCACTAAAATCGTCCCTAGTTATTATAGAAACGCCGGAGTTAAAGCAAGGGATACAGCTGCCGAAACAAACAACATACATAGATACGAAAGGTTATGGAAGATAAAATCTAACTGCTAAAAATTCCAAGTAATCGCAATGAACCGTCGGAAAAAAGACCACGTCATCGTGAACAACGACCTCTACCCGTACTCAGAAGAGGGGAATATCCTACGTTTACGTTTACCAAGTCTGGATACAAAACCCACGTCAACAACAGAGACTCCCTAGCCTAGAAGCACTTCTGAAACTCTACAGGTTCCTAGACCTTAACGCGCCAAGCAAAAAGAAGCTATGCACTGCCTTGGTATGCTCCGTCCTAGTGTACCTAGCAGCGGTAACGCAGATGGCAAGTTGGACCTCTCAAAGGACGATGCAGAGAGTACAAAACAAAGCCACCATACTATTATGCAAACAGTTCTGCACGAAAGAGTAGGACTAAAGCCAATTAATATGGAAGTTTAAAGGCTAGGGAGAAAGACTTGGGTAAAGATAGAAAAAACGATAATCCCTACGCTAGACAATGACAACATCTTGATTCCGCAGCAGAAGCAACACAAAGTTGCAAGGTCATCATTATTCCCAAGCGTAAGAGTCTTCGCGGGAGAAGTGATAAACCTGATATTTAAATAACCAGAATTGACAAATACAATAACAGGACTAGAAAAACCCAACAAGAACTACCGAATTAGAATAAAAACGAAAAAAAGACGACTACAAAAATAGATAGAAAAATAAACAATAAAAAGAAGTGAAATGGCCACTAAAGAAAAAGAAAACAAAAATTAAACAAAGTAAATAAAAAATAAAATAAAATAAATAAAAGAGGCGAAGAGCCCACCAAAAGAAAAAGAAATAAAAAAGTAGAAAATGAATAAAAATAATGCACAAAAAGAATAATAAAATAAACAAAAGAGGCGAAGTGCCCACTAAAGGAAAAAGAAAAAGAGATAAAAAATGGACTAAAATAAAAGTTAGTCAAAATAGGCAAAATGCCCCCACAAAATAAAATAACGAAATAAATAAAGCAAAATAGCATAAAATAAACTTGAAAATCTTGAAATCTATGGCGGAGGAATATATAAGACAAATATAGAGTTATTTGTAATAAAAAGAAGAATCAGACCGGCTTTGCCGGTCAAAAATGCCAACAGTGGGAACACTGGAGGAAAAGAAGGTAACAAGAAAATGAAAAATACTGGAGAAGAACGAAAGCGATGCTCTTACAACCAGGGCAACTAAAACTCCTAAAAATCCTAAAACTCCTTTCCCCCTATCACACCTACCACCCATTTTACCACTCAGCTCAGCACATCACATCACGTCCAATTAGGGGTTGTCGTATCTCGAGATTTGCTCTTCCCATTTATAGACACAAATCTCGAGATACCACAACCTCTAATTGGAAGTGTCACCAGGAAAGCCTTATTCCCAAGCGGAAGATTGTGCTCCGGGGAAGACCATAACGAAATTTATACCTGAATAAGTCAAAATGACACTTCAAACTAAACGAGAATAAATACCGAATTGACTCTACAGAATGATACAAAAATCCACAAAGAAAGACACAGAAAAATACAATAAAACAAAAGAGGCGAAGTGTCCAAAATGGAACAAAATATGAAGTAAACAAAAAATAAATAAAAAAGAGGCGAATTGCCCCAAATTAACAAATAAAAGAAAACAAATAAATAAATAAAAAAGAGGCGAAGTGCCTAACTAAATCAAGTCAAAGAAGAAAAATAATAAAAGAATAATAAACAAAGAGAGGCGAAGTGCCCACAAACAGGAGAAACAATAATGAAAATTAAATAGAATTAAAAATAAAAATGAAAGCGCGCATAAGATCAACCTAACGAGAGATATTCTAGTTGACAACACTGCAATTAAAAGAAAAGGGGGAAATAAGGCTAGGCTGAACATCTTAGAAGTCATCTTAATAAACAAAGAAAAGCCGGCCCTCAACTGTCAAGCGATGAGCTGGAATTGAACATTAAAGTTGTTACAAAAATTCCACTCACCGGATTGGATCGTTTCCTTTGACGTCACGCTCAAGTGAGGCGAAATAAATATCCCCTTAAAACCGTTTTCTTTTTATTAACATCTCTCGCTCCGATCCATCTTCCAGTATCTCTCCGCAAAAACTACGCTTTAGCCAACTGGGAACGTTACAAGAGACGACTCAGTTAATACTCCTCAGCTGACAAAATCGACGCAACCTTGAAGGAGATAGACGAAGTACTGGAGAGGATAACTACATCCATTCTATAAGCAGACCGCAAGTATGTAACCAAGACTGGGTACAAAACACCTCCTCAGCCCAGATGGACAGAGGCGATGAGGGAGATTGCTCATGATCACAGGGAGATATACGAAGAGATAAGACGGGAACGTCCTAACCGGGAAAGAAACTCGCTTCTTCGACGCCTAAGCACCGAGCTAAAAGAGGCTATCAACCTCCAACAAGGAGAAATATGGAACAGCCTGATAGCCAAAATCGATAGCGAGATGAACCCGGTTAAATTCTGGCGTCAAGTCAAAAATCTAAAAGGACTAACCGGGAGAACTAAGGCTCGAATAAAAGAGAACGGATATTATATAGAGAACCCGGTGGTTATAGAAGACAGATTTAGGAATTAAAGGAAAACGTCTTCAGTATCACCTCAGAAGACAATGAAGAGTTCTACCAGGAATTCAAAGACCAACTGATCGAAGATCTGAATCAGATTATACACCGCACGCACCCACAACATCAAGTAGATGAAGGCAAGGAGATGGCGGGCCATGGCCGTCCCATAACACTAGAGGAGGTCATGGTCACTGTGCGAACCTTTGAACAAAGGATACCAGGCTGGACGGGCATCGCCAAAAACAATTTGATAAATGCCCCACAGCAGATCATTCAGGGAATCACAAATGTTTATAACGCTTTCCTGAACACGGATTACTTCTCTGGTGGTTTTAAGATTGATAAAATAATCTTCATAACTAAGGGAGGTAAACTCCCTGATCAACTGCTCAATTACAGGCCAATCTCCCTGCTGGAATTCGTTGCGAAAGTCTACGAGAAGCTCCTAGCTGACAGGCTTCAAGAACAACTAGCCGAGCTAGGAGCTCACGTCCCTCAGCAGCACGGGTTCCGTTGTAGACAAGGAACGGAGACCGCCCTCGCTCTCCTAAAGGAAAAACTCTCATGCAGCAAAGCTGAGCGAAAATACATAGACGTGGTGCTGCGGGATGTAAAGAAGGCCTTCGATGAGGTGTGGCTGAGAGGGCTACATTCAAGATCCTCAACCTCCAGCTAAACCCAATCCTGGAAAGGGTCCTTTGTGACTATATCATAGAGAGGAGAGCCCAAATCGCAATCGAGGGCTACAAAGGACCCAAATTCGAACTCGAGGCAGGAGTTCCACAAGGCAGCTGTCTGAGTCCGTTGCTGTAACTCGTTTACACAATAGACCTCCCTGCTCCAGTGAGGGACGATTCGATGTATCTGCAATACGCAGATGACATTACACAAATCGTTCCAAGTCTAATAAGGAACGCTGGAGTTCAAGCAAAGGCGACAGCTGCCGAGATTGAAAACATCAATCGTTACGAAAAAAAGGTGTAAAATAAAGACTAACCACCAAAAGTTCCTGATAATTCCGATGAACCCCTGAAAATTAGACGATGTTCTCTTTGAGGATAAAATTTATCCGTACTCTAACGAGGGAAAGGTCTTACGCTTACGTCTTTACAAATCAGGATACGAGACCAACGTAAACGACAGAGTCTCCCTAGCCAAAAGAGAGCTGAAGAAACTGTACCGTTTCCAAAGCCTCAACATGCCAAATAAGAGAAACTCTACACGGCCTTGGTACGCTCCGTCCTGGTGTACCCGGCCGTGATCACGCAGATAATAATAATAATAATAATAAGTCTTTTGTAATGCGCTCTTCAAGGCCTGAGGCCTTCCCAGAGCGCACGTTGTGCTGAGATGAGAATGAAAATTCAATGGAAATTCAAGAGGGGGGAGAAGGTAATACTGAAAAGATGCGTTTTCAGGAGACGCTTAAATGTGGTAAGAGAGGGAAAAGACTTGATTCCAGCTGGAAGAGCATTCCACAACTTAGGGGCGCAGATTGAGAAGGAGCAGTCCCCCATTGAGCAGAGGAATGAACGAGGAATATTCAAAAGAGTTGCATGTGATGACCAAGGGCCCGAGGGACATGGCGTGGCGACAATTGGTTCTACATGATAGAACCGGACTTAAACCAATCAATATGGAGATCCAGAGGATAGGGAGAAAGACATGGGACAAAGTTGAACAAGAAATACTCACAACAATCAACAACAATCTAGAAATAACGAAATACAGATAACGCTCAGTAGAAAGGACATCTCTATTCCCCAGCGGAAGAAACTGTGAAAGTGAAAATATAAGAACCATCTACACCTAACAATGATACCAAAATCGAAACAAGTGATAGAAAAACAATAAACGAAAGGCAATAAACTTTAAAAAAGAGGTGGAGTGCCCAAATTATAATTTAACTAAAACAAGAAGAAGAAAGTATGCTAGGTATTCCCTCAACACCAAGGCAAACTAGTAAACAATTTCACACCTATGAAAACCTACCACAGATTTTATCACTTTGATCAACTTGAACTTGAACTTTCATCGGTAAAGGAGGAAAGAATAAATAAAGACGTTCCGAAAATGATCGAATAAGATCGAAAGCTCAGCAATTTAGTTTGGTTTTTACCAAACCCATTCATTAAAAAGAGAGATGAATATAGGAAAAGTGATCTACCATCTACAAGATGGGCTAAAGAAGTTAGAAGAGTAGAAAGATGCCAAAGGAAATTGACCAAGGCGAAATATACCAGGGTTTTCAACAAAATTAGCATTCAAGAAAGACTGGTACCCATCTACACTAATATTAAAACCCATGACCTAGCAGCGAAAAATGAACCTATAACTTATAGAGAGGCAAATAAAACTATTAAATAAAACAAGCCCCGAACTTGAACGTGATGTTGAGGAAACGTTATCACATCTTGAAGAGTTCGAAATTCCACATGCAACACGAGACTCTATCAAAAAAAGCTCTCTCCAATAGCGCTTTACAAACGGAAAACTCTGAAAAAAGCATTTAGACTAAAAAAGCTTAATAAACTGTATAAGGGACGTATAACATTGCCAGAATCACCAACATTATTCATCAATCTCTCCTGGCATACGCTCTCTACTAGTGAAACAGAAGCTCTTAACCTCGGTTTGAACTGCCACCTACAAGCCAAATTTGATCCAATTTAAAAAAAAGTTGAACTATTACAAAATCAAGCCATCATTGGAATTAACTCCAACCTAAAAAAACAACTACGCGCAGAAGCCACCAAGTGAAGGTGCTTTAATTGCAGCAAACTTATAATACCCAAGATACGCAAGGCCATCAGCTCTCTAAAAAACACAAAGAAATAGTCATAATAAAAGCTGACAAATCGGACATATACTTCATTCTAAACAAAGAAGAATATAACAACAAACTGAATACCATCCTAAGCGACACCACTAAATTTAAACGTATAAAAAAGATCCAACAGAAGACTTAAAAAAGAAAATAAATGGACAAATAACTAAAGCTAATGCACTCATTGGAGGACTTCACTTCCAAAAGATCATCGGCGATTACACACCAGGATATTTGTATGGCAATGTAAAAATTCATAAGTCGAACAACCCATTGAGGCCTATCATCTCTCAAGTTACGACACAAACGTACCGTTTAGCTAAAACCCCAAATAAACCCGTACATCCCTTCGAAGTATAACATAAGCTCTACGGAGGAATTTATTGATATACTGCACTCTACAAGACTGGCAGGACTAATAGCATCCCTTGATGTGGAAAGCCTGTTTACGCATGTGCCTATCGCTCAGACCATCGACATCATTATACAAAATGTGTACCACCATCCTAAAATGTCTCATCCAAATCTTAACCCAAATCTTAGAGTGACTATGGGGTCACCCTTGGGGCCGACCTTCGCCAACTACTATATGGGTCAACTTAAAGAGAGATTATTTGATGACAGTGAAAATAAGCCACACACATATTGCCGATACGTAGACGACATCTACATCAATGTCCAAAACGAAGAACATCTGAAAAACATCAAACAGCAATTTGAGGAGAACTTCGTGTTAAAATTCACTTATAAATTGAGCACAGGCAATAAACTCCCTTTTCTGGACGTTGAGGTACAAAACATCAATGGTAGCTATATCACAAAGGTATATAGAAAAAGTATGGACATGGCAAGATGCCTCAATGCGGATAGTGAATGCTCTGAAAGGTACAAAATAAGTGTAATCTGCTCATACATACGCCGAGCTGACAAATACTGCTCTACGTGGGAACTTTTCGATCAAGAGAACCCACGCGTAAAAAAAACCCACTCGTGAACAACGGTTTCTCGAACAGCATGATTGAAAAACAACTACAATCATTTTTAAATATGCAATTCAAAGATACGGATGAAACGAAAAGTAATCAGGAAGCAGCAAACAACATCATACTTTATTACAAAGATCACTTGTCCACGGCCTATAAAATAGATGAAAAAAACATCAAGGAGATTGTTAACCGTAACATCAAGGTTAAGAATCAAATGGACAAAATTCAACTTATTATATACTATAAAACGACAAAGGCCAACAATCTTCTTATGAAAAACAACAGCTGCCAAAACTCCTTGAATCTAAAGTCATCCAACATAGTTTACGAGTTCATCTGCCCAAGGGACATTTACATCAACGTCCAAAACGAAGAACATCTGAAAAACATCAAACAGCAATTTGAGGAGAACTTCGTGTTAAAATTCACTTATGAATTGAGCACGGGCAATAAACTCCCTTTTTTTGACGATGAAGTACAAAACTATATACAAAAGTATGAAAAAAAGTACGGACATTAGAAGATGCCTCAATGCGGATAGTGAATGCCCTGAAAGGTACAAAATAAGTGTAATCTGCTCATACATCCGTCAAGCATACAAATGCTGCTCTATGTGGGAACTTTTCCATCAAGAGATCTCACGCGCAAAATAAACACTCGTGAACAACGGTTTCTCGAACAGCATGACTGAAAAACAACTCCAATAATTTTTAAATATGCATTTAAAAGATACGGATAAAACGAAAAGTAATGAGGGTTTCGCCTTAGAAAAACACGTAGCCCATGAATGCCCCTTTAAAGAAATCAAGTGGTGCTCAGAGTGCAGTAGCAAAACTCATACGTGGCGCGAATGTGACTCTCAAATCAAGAAATGTTTTAATTGCAATGGAAGTTGCAGCACCATGGCGATGGCTTGCCCAAGAAAATGCGAAATAATTAAAAACATCGCAACAAATACAACCAGCAAAAAATATAATTGAGATAAAGCAGTGTGAATCGCTGAATATACTGGCATGCATCCTGCATGCACACGTGTTAATCGTAGCTAATCCAGGATCGTACTCCAAGGAACTGAACCTAATGTTGAATAACAACGGGCTCAACTCAAACAAATGTGGTTCCCAGAGAACCCTCCATGGGCGGATATATTAAATATACGATACAGACCCACGTTAACCGATCAGGCACATACACAGCAAAAACACATGAGCCAGACTGAGACACAGCTTACCAGTCCAGCGGAACCAAAAGCCCCGAGGCTCAAGAAAAATAGAGACCAGTGCACCGAAGAAGTTATGGAGACTAAGACTACCCCAGTAGACAGCAACCGCGAAGAGGCTGCCTCAACTGTCCAAGGTGAAACCTACGATGACACGAGCGAGGTACCCACCACCGAGGCACCTGAGGAGAGAGGAGCCGGACACCAGGAGTGTAACTTAAGGTTTTTCGCTTTGAAGGATATACCCTTCCCCGAAATCAATAATGAGTTAATTCAGGGGATAAAGAGAGGTTTCGTTAAATATGAATTCGAGGGCCCATACACTGATCGTGAGGTCTATAAATCATTACAGGTGGCAATCTGGTAATTTCCCAAGACCTGTCTCACATAGTTACAAGAGAAGAGTTCAAGAAAAAGCGTAGCAGAGAGCAAAGTCACCCATCGAACGGGAAACCAACAAGGCTGAAAGGAGATTGAGTCAAGAAGGAAAAAACACCCAAATAATGGCCCAACTCAGAAGATTAAAGATAGTCAGCCACAATGTTGCGGGCTGGAACGAGAAGAGGCATTATCTATGCAATGCATACTTAAAAGATGAACCAGAGATAATATTGCTGAACGAAATTAATATAGACCTCGAATCGAATAAAATTAAGCAATTCCACTACACTGTCATCGCAAAAAAACATGAACTTCGACGGCGTCGCAATCACGTTAAGAAATGACATCAGATTCAGCAAACCCAAAGATTTGGACGAAGCTTACCTTGCGAATAGCATAAGTACCTCCACGGGGAACCTGATCGTAATGACACAGTACCAACCCCCAAGGAGGAACTTCTTGCCCTTCCACAATTTCATGGATGTTTTCGAGCGAAAAGATCAAACGATATTCCATGGAAATTTAAACGCCTGCATCAGAGCGGGCGTTTAAATTTGAAAACCTTGATACATTAAATTTAAAAACCTTGATACACTAAATTTAAAAACCTTGATACATTGGTTGAAAGAAGGATAGTCGATCGGATCATGACAGAATTTCCAACTTACTTTGGACCGAATAGAGCCACCAAGCCCGATATACTACTTGCGACTCCAGATGGACAGTCAATTATCTCGTAAAGAAAGGGCCCTCATCGACCAGCGATTACGAAATAGTCGTTCTGACCCTATCACTGAACCCAATCCATATAGGCTGCCCTTCCTAGAAAACAATACAGGAGTGGTTATTGGGACGCTTATGCGGAAGAACTAGCCAGCCACCAACAGGAGGAACTTTCTGGAGCAACTCTCGAGGATTAAGGCGGATAAGAGGAATGTCCCCATAGCAACCTCCAGAACCCATCCGCATCAACTCAGGACGGCTCAAATCACAGACTTTGACCATCAATACTTCGAATTGAATGAAGCCATCGAGCAGGTTTGGCTCTAAAGGGGTGATAGGGCCCGACTACAATGGATAAAGGAAGGCCTAGTTACTGCCACGGCAGTAGAGAGAACGCTAGATGGGACCAATTTATGCAGGCTATCGATCCCGAGTTGAACCCAGCCAAATTCTTAAATAAGATTAATATCACAAGAAACAAGAGGCATCCAAAGACCAGGTTTGAAATACGACACAACGGGATAGAAGCGAAGGAACCCCGAGCGCTCGAAGCTGCATTCCGTGATCACTGGAGGGAGTGTTCGACATCTCTCCGGAAGAAAATGAGGACTTCGACAGGTAACATGAGTTAAAGATCTTCGAGGAATTGGAACAACATCGCCTCGAGATCGTCCCCAACAATTGTGAATCCCCAACGATACTAGAGGAACAAGAAATTGAACTAGGGATCCTCCAAGAGCTCAAAAGTACTCTCCTTAACACCAAGAAGAAGGCGCCTGGAGAATTTGGCCCATGCGCTAAACTCCTTCCTTAATAAAATAGTCCTTCTATTCAACGCCACTATCAATGCGGGCTATTTCCCGGACTTAATGTGAGAAGGAAAATTATATTTCTGCCGAAGCTCAGCAAACCTCCTGAGAGACCGGGCAACTTTAGACCAATAACGCTGCTGGAGACGTTGGCAATAAATAACAGGCTAATGAGATATCTAGAGGAAAGATCCTTAATACCCTCCTAGTGGAGACAATCGCAAAGGCGAAATATTGGGTTGAGGAATAAGTTCTTGCATTTTTTTTAATCTTGTGTTGATTTGGGTTTTGTTGACGTGATTTGTGCACATATTATGAAACAATAATAAATAATGAGAGCAAAATTTGCAAAGGTTAGGCTACGTCTTTTAACAGCGTAAACTATTAGGCTTTTGATAAGGCTACGTCCTGAATTAGCTAACAATTGGCGTATGATCATAAAACTGTAGTGAATTACCTTCATTCGATGGGGAAAGTTAAAAAACTCGGTGCATGGGTTCCGCACGCTTTGAGCGAAAGCAACAAACTTCAACGCTTCACGATTGCTGCCGGTTTTTTTGCTCGCCACAAGGCTACTCGTGGATACAAGGACAGATTTCTTCACCGCATCATCACTGGCGACGAAAAGTGGTGTATTTATGTCAACATAAACCATCGAAAACAATGGCTTAGCCCCAATAAAAAAACCACTTCCGCAATTAAAGCAAGTACTTCATCCACGAAAGACGATGCTGTGTGTGTGGTGGGATTGTGAAGGCATAATTCCTTATGAACTCCTTGCGAACAACGAGATTATCAATGCAGAACTCTACGTTCAGCAAATGTATCGACTCGTCGAAGCTATTCGTGAAAAGCGACCTCATCGACGTTATGGAGTCCTTTTGCAACACACCAATGCTCGTCCTCACATTGCCAATATGACAAAAGACGCCATCCAAACGCTTAATTGGGAAATCCTGCCGCATCCTCTGTATTCGCCAGACTTGACTCCATCGGATTTCCATCTGTTCCGATCGCTCTCCAACAATTTACGCGGCGTTTCGTTCAATACTGATGTGGAATTAAGAACCTGGTTAGACGAATTCTTCGAGTCAAAATCAGAGATTTTTATTGCAGAGGCATCTAAAAACTAGTTGAACGTTGGGAAGAAGTCGTAAATAACAACGGAGAACATATTATTGATTAAATTGCATATTGTTATCAATTTGCGAACGATATCACCATAGTAACGAACAGCGTATACAGGCACGCCCAGAACATGGTGAGGGTCACAGCAGCAGAGATCGATAATATTGTCACTTATGAGCGCAAGTGGGAGATCCGCACAATCGCGGATAATTTTTCTATCATATCCATAGGAAGACGCAAGACTTCCAGCGTCCAAGTAGAAGGAAATGGGCATCGCTATCAAAATGAAGGGAGAATGCTCGGACTAAAGATCACTCGACAGTTACAGGAAGCACACAATGGAGCGATCCAACCTGGTGAAGGCGAGTCTCACCAAACTATTCCAGCTTAGAGCCCTGAAAAAAGAAAATAAGATTAAGATCTACAACAGTCCCTACAGGGACACGCTGCTCTACCCGGCAGTCCTTCTAAATAGACTCCACGAGCTTAACGCAGTAAAACTCCAGAGTTCAGAACCACGCAATATACATCACCACTGACACGAGGAGAAGTGAGCAGAGAAATTGATCTCCCGGCCACAAATGTATTCCTGCTCAACAGGCCATGTAAAGTGTGGGATAAGTTAAACAACATGCTAAGCGAAGAAGACAAAAGAGATATGAAAATCCAGCAAGACCATAGATTCAACAACAGAGGTAAATTTAAGAGCGGGAAACCCGACGCGAGAGGGGAACATGCCACTATCTACACGTGCAATTGAGCTTGCTATGCAATTGCATAAAACATCCAGTAAAATAGCAATTTCTCATTTCCTTTCCCCACTTTCTCTACAACTTCTATCCACTTTACTCCTACTATACACTTTAATTTTCTTACTTTTTTCAAGACTAAGGAAGTGCTACTAGACCTATCTTCGATACTCGCCACTGCGAAGTTTGGTGAAGAAAATACCTAGAACCTGAAGATCGCTGTTTGGAGGTCCAGCCTTGATCGACTGGGTTGTTCACATGACGAGGATATTTGAAGGTACCGAGTAGATCACTGCAAATCCAGCTGCCCACACCTCAGCAGTACATTTCTGGTTCTAATAACTTTTCTGTCACTTTTATTACTTTAGAAGCCTCCTGCCTCTGATGTGTCCGAAGAAGGTGGCCTTACTCTAGGACGGAGCGGTCAGGATAGGTAGGAGGACCCTGATAGACATTCTATTTAGGTAGGGAAGATAAGGGTGAACCAGGGAAGAAATAGGTACACGTCCCCGCGATAAAGGGCTGCTAGGTTCGAAAGTAGGGACTCCAATACGGTTGGGGCCATCATGGACGACCTCAACGGCGAGAAGCGTGTCCCACTTTGGGTCAAGGAGCGATGCCAAAAGCCCGAGCGAGCAAAAGCCTTTTAAGTCTTGTACTCCAAGCTGGGCATTGCGCTCTGCAGATTGTAAAACAAGTCATACGGTTACATGGCCTTCTGCGACACGAATGAAGACCTAGACAACCTACTGAATACGAAATCGAAGAAAAAACTGGAAGATATTGGCCTCGTACCTAAAGTTCCTATAAACATAGCTGCACAAAAATCAATCATCTGTCGGTGCATCGACCCATTTGTTGGCTCGCACACTGCACAGAAGATCAAAACTGAAAAATAGATAGTAAACAGAGCTGGGCCAAAATTGATGAGGCGCGCAAATTTAAGAACCAGAGCTGTGAGGAGCACACGCACGTATTTAAAGTAACTTTTAAAACAACAGAGATGGTCACGAAGGCGGTTGAGAACGGACTAATCATGTTTAATTCCAAAGTTTTAGCAAGCTGCATAGAATTTGAGGTTTTTGTCTCGTTGTAGATCTGCGTTTCGTGTTACGCCATGGAAAAACATGCCACCAAGGAGTGCAAACTCGAAGGCAAGGTATGCTAGGAGTTCGGAGTGCGCTAAATTAGGTCACACGTGGAAAGAATGTACAAGCCGAAACAAAAAGTGTCTCAAATGTGGTATTTCCCACTGCACACTATCAATGACTTGTTTAATCAAAATGGCACTGATAACGGACAAAAAGAAACAGCTGATTGAAGAGAGAATTAAAAGTTCTACTACTGCATACGCATATAAGCTGAAAAATATCTAACCTTAACTAATAATTTTAATTTTGTATGCATACTTTGCTAATATCATGAAACTAGGCAGTTGCGCGACAGAGCTCAAACCAATGTGGTTTCCAGATAACTCACCGTCAGGTGATCTGTTCCACGCTCAAATCAAAAGTACGACGGAAGTGGTGTTGAGGTCTCGCTCGGCTTCTCGTGATCCCCATCTTAACAAACAGAGAACTACTGAAGATACGGACTCTCATATGGAAACAAGTGACCTGTTTGGAGACATTGTTATGCCTAAGGAAATCTAAATCGAACTAGAATCAAGGGAAACTGCCATGCCTATTAAGCCATGCCGAACTACTCAGGATTTATGTATGCGGATATTTAGCTCACCATTTGCGCCAATATCGAAAAAATCCAAAGTTGGTGATTCAATAGACAGGATAATAAAATGAAAGTATAAGTGGGACTTTGACGCTGATATCGGAGAGGAAGATTTATTCCAAGCATTAAGACGAGGCCTGATTGAAATAAGCCCCGAATCCTGTTTCAACCTAACTCAAGAACAATTTAGAAAGAAAAAATCGTGAAGCGTAAGATTGCTAGCAATAGAAAAAGGAACTAAAGTTAATCAAGCACATAAGAATTAAAAATGGTTACCAGTATCAAATATATCAGAAATCTAATGATTTTCTCACTTAATGTAAACGGATGAAACATCAAGAGCAGGATATATAATGAAATCATAAGATCCGTCGATCCTAATATTGTACTCATTTCTGAGCATAGCCTAGATGAAGACAAAAAATATATCAAAATCTACAACTATGTGTTGCTGAGGGTTTACCACTCGAATGAAAGATATGTTGGAGTGACCATTGCCACCAGAAAAGGAATAAAATTTGAAGAAATACAAGGCTTAGAAGAGTCTTACCTAACCGTTAAGATCAGCATGACGTATGATGACCAAGTGGTTGCAGTTTGGTACCAGCCACCCAGGCGTCCGTACCTTACAATCCCCAATTTTCTGCGACTTTTCAGAAGAGACACTTCAACCATCTTGATCGATGATTTAAATGCCCTTTGTAGAGAGGCTGGGTACACAACAGAGTTCAACGGTGATGGAAACACGCTAAGCATCCTAATCGACAAAAACATAGTGCAAATAGAAGGAACTGATTTTGCCACAGTTCTATTTGTTGCTAGTAAGACCGATTCTCATGTATCCCATCACTCCCTTCCATACCTTATGCAAGGTACTAGTGAAAAAAGCGTAAGTGGTGCAAAATAGAGCGACAAGATTTATTACTGCATGAAATTACTGACATCGACCTTATTAATATAACCCTGCATAAACGTGCAAAAGACATATGGCAGAAAATCTATCAAAACATACCAGATGATGTGCAACACCAAATCAGACTACAGAACGAATACCTACCGAATGAACGATTTAGACGAGCTTTTAAAAGCAGTCAGCTACAGACCCGACAAGAGATTCATCCTATATATAAGTAAAAATATAGGTTACTTTGTCACCGAATTTTGGTACCACTAATAGGGCAGCCAAATGGGTTTCTTGATTCGGCTTGACGGCTGCCTGTTTTCTTCTACTGTGAATGCTTGGTATTAACAAGGCACTGACTCCAAAAGAGTAGAAAGCTCTCTTCTTGCTTGATTGTAGCCTGGGTAAAGATGGTCATAACTTTTCTCAAAGATAAAAGGAATCTTGGAGCTGTATTCAATATTCTTTATTCGGCGGGAACTTGGAAGGTCGTCAATATGTCTTTTCTTGATATGAGAATTCCTCGTTGGAGGATAAATGGAAGGTCTTCAGAGATCCTTTTCTTGAGTAGAGAATTAATTTTTTTAACGCAGTTCATCTCTCTCTTTATATAAAACGGCCCACATACATGAATGCGGTATTTTAACATTGACTTATATTAATTTATATATTTGATTAGTTTCCATAATATTAAATTAATTATTTCTACTTACATAAACATTATTTTACCAATTCTTACACAACTATCAAGTTTTACATTTGCTATATAATGATAGACAAGGAATTAATACAACACTTTCTGTGATATTGGGACGAAAGAATGACTTAATCTTTAGGCCTTGCATGGTTGCCAAATATCACCGTTTCTCTTATTCCAGTGCCCTAAAACATATCCTTTTTGTCAATTAAACTTGATTTATATTAAATATATGGAAGAAATAATATTGTAATTGTTATCTATAGACCTTCACATTAATTTTATACTTATTAACCCCAAATTACTATATTCTAGTCTTTCGTTTCTTTTTTAAATTCGTTTAAAGTTTCTTCAAATAACGGAAATAAAGAAGAGTAAATAAATAAATTAAATAAAAAATCTGTAGTGGATAAAATAATGGTAAACAAAATAACCAAAAATAAATATAAAACGAGTATTGCCTATGGGAAAAAATATCGTTAAAAAATAAAGAGTATTAAAGGACAAGACAAATGCAGTTACAAGTCTCTTACTTTATATAAGAGGTTTTGCTAACGATGACAAAGGCTTGAACGCTTACTCATCCATATGAGTAACCAAAAGGAAATAGAATCACAAAATAAAAGGACCAATGACTGAGGCTCCCAGACGACTAGGTACACAACTTCTCATCCTAAAGAAACACTTTTTCTACCTATTCCCTACTCATCTATCCCCACACCCAGAGCAGTAGCAATGTCTAGTGCCCCCCTCCCCAAGACTGTGGGGCCCTCATAACAATATATCATACATTTACAAGTAGTGCCAGGCACGACAAATACTATTCTCAGTAGTTCCAATGCTGCAGAATACTTACAGAAAATGTGTATTCGAAAATTTTATATTTTTATTAATAAATTAAAGTTTGGGCCACAGTGGGGCCCTTTAAGATCCTGGGGGGGGCGGTTGCTACGGCTCTGCGAGCCACATCTTCCATCTTTAATCGTCGTTGATTGTTGAAAGACGTCTAAAAGGTTGATTTTTTTGGTCAACGAGCAATTGCTGACACACGAATAGAAATTCATTTTTCCCCATACTTAGTAAAGGAGTTAGGACTAGGAACAACGCTGTTTACTGAGAGTTAAGTGGAAAGCCTAGTGGAATTCATTCTCTTTTAAAGAGAAGATGATTGCAAGCAGTTTTGAAAGAGCTATGGATAGTGGAAGAACAAAATCAACAGACCTAGGTCTAGTGCTCTCAATTATTTTGACTTATGACCTTCAAAACTTTCAACAAGTCGAACATAAAAGGTTTTAAATTTTGTTAGAATCGACCGAATAGTTACGATGCTATTGCCAGGAAACTCATTGAGAAGTAAAATGGTTACCATCCGCCCGCGACCTACGGACCGATATAGAAACTATAGAGTCTCTTCCACGCGAGTAAAAGAGTGTTGTGAAAAACTCAAAAAGTATTTTGCCTGGTGTAGAGGGAGTGCAAATTACTTGCTTGTTTTTTAACAACCTTTGTTAGTTAACAATTCATGTTTTTCAACAAATATTTCTTTTTATCTATATATTTATTTCTAATTTTTGCTTCTTTATACTTGTCTTTTTATGATGTATTTCCGGCGTTCATGACTTTATTTTATGTTATGTGCCGAACTTTTGTTGACACTACAAGTATAGCTTTTTTTTATTATTTGGAAATTTCCGCCATGATCTCTGAGGTAGTTAGCAGTGGTGGGCGCGTCAGTAAATTTCGCCGGTTCGTCATTCTTCATTCACCAGCGGCCGGCCCGCCGGTCCGTCATTATTTCAGGCCTGCCCAGTCCGTCAGTCGTCAGTCCGTCACTCCATCATCGTTATTTTAACCGCACTTCCGTCATCGCTAAATTACAGTTCGTCACCGCTATTTTAGGACCATCAGTGAAAAACTGTTTACAGGGTAACAGCACACAATTTTATTCATTTAGAAACAGTTTGGACCACTTTACACACAAAAAATATAAATTCTTATACTATTACTGCTCCTGCTTCTCATCCCACAAATTGCCCCTGTAGCTGGGGTACCCCAACATGGGGGACATGTTCCCCTTGAGGAACACCAGCTTTTAGAAATTGGCGTTGGCCAGGGCGGCCCTCAGCGGCCTGAGAATGTCGCTGGCTGTGGAGAACATCCTCTCTACGGCAGCGGAGCTAGGGAGTGCGTGTGTGGGGGGGGGGGTGTACTTGATGAGCAAGTCTACCCATGCCTCCCTGTGCTCCTTGGGGAACAAGGCCCAGGAGAGGGCTTCCCGCTGGGGCTTCCAGTCCGGGATGCTAGCCCTTAGCACCTGGTCCACATCCTGGTTGATCACTTCCTGGTCGGCGCCAAACAGCTCCCTGTAATCAGCATTAGCTGTTTAGTGAAATTTTGAAAAAAGAGAATTAATAGAATGGTTTGAAAAAAAGGTGAGGAATAGACAATAGTTATGTTTAAAGTTTTGAATATAAACATGAACCCCTACTTGAAAATCATGTCCTGGTGGCTCTTCACGTCAGGCTTAGCCTGAGTTGCCTGTTGCTCCTGCTGCTCCTCCCTAGGCCACACCATGGCCTTTAGTTCTCTGAGGATCTTGCCTTTGATGGCGTCGGCCTGGTCAGGGACGATCCTCGCCAGGACGGCAGGGGTGAAGGAGGGGTGCAGGGCAGAGGCCATGAGCAGGTCTTGGTCGTCAAAGAGGGAGCCAAACCTATAAATGAATCATAAATCTCAGTTTCAAAAGGTAAAAACATAAAGTTGTCAATAAGATATATATATATATATATATATATATATATATATATATATATATATATATATATATATATATATATATATATATATATATATATATATATATATATTATACACACACCTTTTGTCAAAGCCTCTGAGGAGATACTGGACCAGGGGCTCTGCATACTGCAGCTCACCCCTCTGCTGGTGCTACAGCAGCCACCTCTTCAAGACCAGGAGCGTCGGGAGGAGGATGCCCATGTAGGCGTTGTCCTCCCCCTGCATGCTGTCCAGGGTGTCCACCACAGGCTTCGTGACATCCCTGTACTCTGTCAGCACCTAAAAAGTTCAAAAGGAAACTAGATGCGTGGCCGACTAGACCACGGCCAAGATTGGCTGTTTTGACCGAAACCTAAATGGGCCCCAGGGGACCCAGGGGACCCAGGGGACCCATCAGTATAACATAAATTATAAATAAGAAAACTTGCTAGTTTTGCGACTTTTGCCGATCAATAATAGTTTATGAATTAAATGAATATTATTTTTTTCATACCTTGATGTCCTGATCCAGAATTGCCGCTTCTGCCTTGCCCCTGGGCTCGTGAATTATCAGGTTGATGGCCTCCACCTGCTCAGGCAGAGACATCACCTCCAACATCACCTTCACACTGTTGAAGTAGGAGTTCACCTACAGAAATAAACACATTTTTTTCTTAAATATAGAGAATTAACGTAATTCATAGTTCAGATGTTATAAAAAAGCGTCAGTAAATTATTAAGATATTAGCGTCGTCGATTAGGTACATTTTTTAATTTTAATTTAATAATTTTTAAAACTTACCGAACTACAACAGGAGTTGTCAGCTTCCTCTTGGCGGCCTCCTTGATCTGATTGGCGGCAATGGGGGTTCGGTTCTGGAGGTTCCAGAGGTGCTGGGCCTTAGGGGTTGCCTTGCGCTAGGGAGTGTTCCCCTTGCTCCAGCCCATGACCTCCCTAATGTCAGGGTATGCGCGCTGAAACAAAAGAAATATTGAAACATGAAGTTTTAATATTTCTTTGTTATCAACTTTATTGATAACATTTCTTATCTACAGTGGCAGTGATGTGACAAAGTGATCTGGGGCTCGGCATCAATGTCTTCTCCGTCTAAGTGTCCCTGGACGTCGCCAGGCTGTCCCAACACCACTTCCTTATCCTCCTCCTGAACCTCCGGTTCCCGAAAGGCGTTGAAGGCCGTGACGTAGTTTGAGCCGTTGTCTGTGGTGGTAGCTACCAGCTTCTTGACAATGCCAAGCTCCTGGTGGACGTCATGGATGACTTCCCCCAGCAGCTGATGCGTCTGGCTAACTTGAGAAAAATATTTGTTGCTTTTGTTCTAAAGATTTATTCAGTACCTATTAGGATTTTTTAAATTTTACACAAGAGCCTAAGTGAAATCATTCAAATCAATATAACAATATATAGTTAAATATTAATTTTTAAATTCAAACATGATATCTTTTCATTTTACTTTCAACTCCCTGCATGCCAGAGTTGCCTTCTTCCTCTTCAGGCTGTGCCGGTCTATCCAGTACACAGTCATGCCCAGGAAGGCACTATGGAAAAATTAGAATATATCAATAATTTAATAGATATATGTATATTTAATATTTTATTTATTATTAGCATATTTTATATATGTAAAGTATAATATTATATTAAATATAAATATTTTTAGTAATTTATAGTTTTACCGGCTGTGCGCTGTCCAGCTGTAAGCAGTGGTTGCCACTCACTTACATAAGAACATAAGAAAAGAAGGAGACTGCAAAAGACCATTCATGGCCTACACTTAGCAGCTCCTGTGCTTGAACAGCAGGTTGTTGACCTCCAGCTTGGCCTTGTCCATCAGCTCGTCCAGGTCCCTGCCCAGGGTCGTCCTGGACATGAGCTGGAACTCAGGACTGAGGTAGGCAAACAGCTCCCGGGTGTAGGGGGTGTTCACAAAGGCTGAGTGTGGAAAGTGTCTCTACAAACCACCTGTAAATGAAAATTAAAAAATAATTGCATACATTTGCTAATAAACATTAATGATTAATTAAATTAGCGGCATTATAAATAAATAAAATCGTAAAGTTTAAACAAATTTGAAATTTACACAAAACTACAAGATAATTGATACCAGTATTTTTCTATTTTATTTTTCTTGGAGGGACTCTCCATGGGCCGGACACGCTTGCTGTTTTATAGTCAGCGCAGCTGTGAGCTCGGGCTTCTTTCCAAAAATAAATCGTAAAAATAATGTTTATTAAATTATTCTTCTTCTCAGAATTAATTGTATAACTTATTTTATACTTTATATTTATTCTGTACCTAAGTAGGAAAGTCTAACTGTTTTAATTAAAATATATTATAAACTTTTAAGTTTTAACTCACGGTTTGATAGTGCGCGCTAAGATGGGCCCTGGAAACTGAGGTGTAGGTCACACCCTTGTTTTTGCACCCAGGCTGCATGCACTTGGCCGAGCCAGTGTACACTTTCTTCTTGCCTTCACTTTCAGTTTTCAAGAACTTTGAAAAGATATAAAACCTAAAAGAAAAGAATTTTAATAAATAGTTAAATAGTTAAACAAACTTTATTAAGTGACGCGACCAACTCAAATTAAATATTAAAAATGAGATTTTCTTACATTTTGCATTTCTGGAGGTAGCTTTTGAGTTCCTTGATGGCCTCGGCGTTGTATTGGTCTTCAGCATCACCTGTCTCCTCCACCTCTCCAGGCTTCTCTAGGGGCTGGGTATCACGCAGAGACTCGGCACCAAGCAACATGCTGGCGTCACTGTGCTGGATCTGGTCCATTTCACTGTCTCTGGCACTCACAGGTGTGCTGGCTCTGAAGCTCACGCTACTTAGTATACTATCAGGACTATCACTATAAGTAGACAGCCTCCTGCTCCTGTCTCTGCTAAGATATCTATCCATGATCTATAAAAGTCGAGAAATTCGGTGAAAAACAATTTAAACAATGTTACTTTCCTTAATCAAACGCGGGTTGGAATACTAAAGCCCCGTCCACACTACAAAAATTTCTTTTGTAACAAGTTGAAATTTTTGAAACAAATTATAACTGTACCAAAGAAGCGGATAGCTAGCGACAAGCAAACTTTCATTACGAAAGCCAGCAGGCTACTAATATGACGCAGCAGGGTTGCCAGATTTTTTCAGCAAAAGTAGCAGAAAAATTGCAAAATGGGGCAGATTTCAATTAAAATAAAAGGAGCCTAATTTATTTATATAATATACTCGTATATACTCGTATATATATATATATATATATATATATATATATATATATATATATATATTTACAGAGCCAGCCCTAGCCAGTTTGGCGCCTTGGGCAAAATAACGACGTGCCCCATCCCCATCAATAAGTTATTGCACAAAATATATTGTTTAAGCCGGTGCAAAAAGAATTAGATAAAAATAGATTATACAAAAAAAAAACAGCTACACATGAACAAAATTCAACAAAGTTTTACAGCACACATGAACAAAATTCAACAAAGTTTTACAGCACACATGAACAAAATTCAACAAAGTTTTACAGCACACATGAACAAAATTCAACAAAGTTTTACAGCACACATGAACAAATTCAACTCCGCTTTAGATGCAACAAAATGCGCCAACGCGACAACGTGTGCCGCAAAACATTATTTGCCGAAGGTCGTCTTTGCTTTGCAGGTTATTGAAGGTTCGTGTGACGGCCGAAAATCGCTTTCATCGGCGATTATTCAGTCAGTGTTTCAAAGTTTCCGTCAGTCGTCAGTCCGCCAGCAAAACGGGAGTCCACCAATGACGGACTGACGGACCTTCCATCGGTACTGAGGACTGCCCACCACTGGTAGTTAGTCTGGCACTTCAGAATTTCGTCCGTCTTGATAGCTTGTTAAGTCTATGTTTAAGTTATGGTTTAGTCCTGGTAGTATCTCCACTTCTACTTTGCCTCAAGTTATTTTTGGGTGCGATTGCAATAGTTTATTTAACATTTGTATCTTTGCTCTGTTATGTATTGTTCTTTGTGCGACATTTTCTTGTCTTTTTGTATTATATATCATCAAGCAGGCTTTGTTTTAGACCCCTTGCATTGCTTTCATGACCGTGAGCCCTACATTATGGGTGACTACCACCGGGTGTATCAACTTGTACCTCACGTAGCAAAGGTAGAGCTTACTTGGGTTGCTGTTGCTCAGCTTGCGTAAACGGAGCAGTTTGGTAATTTCCACCCTTGTTACGCGTATCCAGTTTTCGATGTTGCTGCTTATACCCACTGGTGGTCAGCTTGAGCCCAAGTACTCTGCCTTCCAGAGAGTAGCGGTAGTGTTGCTTGTTAACATAAATATCGGTCATCTGGTTGCGATTCGTGGGAATAATTGTGAACCTTTGAGCTTTCGTCTTTATTTTCTATTTCCGCTCGAACCAGTTTACATATGTTTACGATCTCCGCCGTTGTCTCTCTGTCTTCCACTCTGTCGCTGTAGTATGTACTCAGGACAATCTGCGTGATTTCGTCTGCAAACTACAGATACATCAGATGGTAGGTCTATTGCGTAGATACTATACAGTACAAGGTTGAAACAGCTGCCTTACGGAACTCCAGCCTCAAGGCTGAATTCCAGTTCACTGTTTTCCACAATCTGTATCTTAACTCTACTATCCATCACATAGTCACAGATGATCCTTTCGAAAACAGTTTAGCTATAGATTTACAATTTTGTATTGCATACCCCTCAGCCAAACCTTGTTAAAGGCCTTTTGTACGTCTCTAAGGACAAGCTTGACGTACTTTCCTTGTCTCTTTGATTTAGCTAACATTTCGTCGAGGAGATTGAATGCAGTGTGGTTCCTCTTCCTTTACAGAAAACGTTTTGTTGGAAGTTGTACGCTTCTCTTGTTGTAAACTGTCTCTGCAGCCTGTCGACAATGATCTTTTCGAAGATCTTACCAACGAAATATAGTAGCAATATAGGCCTGTAGTTCAGGAGCTAATCGAGAGGTTGGTTTCCTTTCGCAATGAATATAACCTTTGCAAGTTTAAACGCATCGGAGAAGTAGCCGGGTTTTAAGGCCGCGGTCATAATGCTCGTCATTTCCCGTAGCACTTGCGGTGTCGTGTTGGCCATATTCTTTTTGTTACTTCCCTTTAACTTGGGGGCCTTTTGTTTGAAGGATTTGATGTTATCGGCGAGTTCCTGCGTAGTTATTGCCCTACCATGTCCCGTCTCGCTTTCTTCGGAGACACGCGGGCATGGGTGGGTCCGCTCCATAACCTGATTCAGGTTGTCAATAACCTCGCCTTCAAACTCCAGGTCAAAATCTTTGTTGTCTTATTTGATTATTGATAAAACTTCTTTCCAGTGATCCCTGAATCGCACTTCGAGTTATTCTTCATCTTTGTACAGTTCGTTCTCTTTGATTCGTATTTTTCCGTGTGTTTGTTCCCCTGAGTTTCTGTATTTGCTTCCAAAATTTGTTCGGCTTGTTCTCCTCTTTTATTTTGTCTATTAGTTGGTCCCATATTTCAGTTTGTTTGTCCCTAATTTCTTGGATCAGCTGTGCCTCGAGGTGAAGCATTCTGAGGACTATTTCTCTGCTGGCTCCCATTCGCCTTAGCCGGTCGTAGAGTTCCCTATGTAATTTTGAGCCCAAGGTCTCTCATATCCCACTTGTAGGGATACACCTCTCCATCCACAACAACATGGGGATTATTTTAAATTTGTCGCGGTTTCTTCTAATTTTGTTTCTTTTTTTATAATCATTTATGTTTTTAATCTCTCTTGGCAATCTTTGAGCTATGTCCCTGGAGTTCTTGCATTTGCTGGAAATTGATTTACGAGATATTGTCCGCAAGCTTTACATATATCGCACATTCATATTTAGGTTGAGAGAGGTCTCCGGTGTATACATTGTATAGCGTGGGGCTCAAACACCCTCCTCGCGGAACGTCAACCTTCATCACCAGTTCTTCTCCTGTATACTTGTTAATACATATGGCCCTTCTATCTTCTAACTATTTGTAGAATATCTTTGTGATGTTTTTGTGGAAGTTTAGCTTGTCAATTTTTTCTTTCTTTCCTGGGATTCAAACCTTAAAAAACGCTTTGGCAACATCGTGGAATTCGAGTATTACGTCCAGTCTGCTGCATCTTGCAATCTATGTGCCATCTTTCCTGAAAATTATTCCCATAGCTGTCTCCGTCTGCTTCTGAACCCATATTGTTCTGCATTCTGTAAGTTATCTTCCTCCAGATGCTTTTTCAGCCTGTCCTTCAGTAGTTTCTCGAACAATTTTCCGAGAAACTCGAATAGCGAAATGGGACGGTAACTTTTCACCTGTTCTTTTGGCTTCCATTGGTGGTGAATAAAGATCATCTTAGTCTATTTGAATAATGAGTGAAAGAACCCCTCTAAAGGCAGGTGTAATAGATCTTCAGGATTGCTTTGTGGATGTTATTTGTCTCGTTTACAATGTTCAGTTTGGCTATTCCGCTCGAGCCTAGTGCTTTCTGTTTAAAGGATTTCAGGCCCCCTGTATATCCAATCTTTGTGAAAGCTCGTCCTTCTATCAGTTCCTCTCCTCCTTTTTCGTTTATTTCTGCGTTTTTTTCAAGTTAGGCCTGTTGTACCCGTAGCTGCCGCATAATTTGTGACTCATATTCCTGATAGAACAATTGTTTTTATCCATCCGAGATAGAGAAAATATTCATACAATGTCTCCGGAAATAGGCTTCAATTTCGCATTTTTCTTCCAATAGATCTTCTCCATCTTTGGTTTTTTATATTTTATCTATGTTGATCTCCCCCTAAGTTTTCTGCATTGTTTCCAAAATCTTCGGGGGTCCCTTTCTAGGCCGAGGTTTGCGCTCAAGTCATCTCAGACCTGACTCAACTTTTACACGGATTTGGTATCCGTGTAAATAGTTTCTTTTGTTTCATCGTCCCATCGGGGTGCAGGTAAGACTCTATATCCTATTACTGGGGTGTGTAAGTTGTCTGCTGTTTGTATTCGTTCTGTTATTTCCTTTATTTTTGCTTCTATGTATTTTTTTATTATACAGATTACTAATTTCACATTGCTTTAATTCATCTCTGTGGAGGTTCAAATTATCCTTGCATAAGGACATTTTTGAGGGTATCTTTATTTGGATGGAGAGTTTGAGATTGTCGCGCTCGTGCTTAAATAATCTGATAGGGACCCCGCCCGTTGGCACCTTGCATTTAGGTCACCAAGCAGAATGGCTGATGATTGACGACGGAATACATATGTTTAAAAGTTGAAGACGGGAAGATATTTGTGCCTTGGCATTTGATAGACGCCCAACATAACCAATTCTCGAGTGGTCATTTTCACTTTAATGGCAATAAAGGACTGTTATAAGTCTTTGAATTCTGTGTGTGTTACCCATTTTTTATATCCCTATTGTGACGTCATCGTATCTTGACTGAGTGTAGTTTGTCCAGATGACGTCATAATTAGGTAGTTTTATCTGGTTGCTTTGCAAATCTACTCCATGCTCTGCAAGAATAATGTTGTCCGGATCTTCTTTTCTTATTATTATAAATTAATCTTTTATCGTACCATCCATTTAAATTAAACGTGAATATATTTATTTTTATTCTGGTACTTATGCATAATTATTTACCGTGTTATTGTTATTTTCTTCCGGGTCTAATTGTTATCAAATGCAGCAGAGTAAAAAACAATCTACTATAAATACATATAGAATATAGAAAAGTATGGTAAGAAATATAGAGAAAGTGCCCATTGCTATGCTTTCTTGTTGGTGAAACATCTCACCTTCGAAAAGAACGCTAGTATCTTCAACCGTTAGCTTTAAAAGTGTAAGACCAAAACTTCCATAGAGGAATTAGGCGGAGTATTACAGTAGTTATAATGTTACATGTTTCATAGACGGGTATATTAGTAAATAGATAGTATACACCATAGGTGGCCATATAAAAATCTTTTAACTTTAGATTGGATATGCAAACAACATAATTCTATGATGTCTAGATTGTTTTTGCTGTTTTATTTAGTCATTGGTAAATATTAACTCACCTTAATCAACTTGAGCAAAATGCAGATTTTCTTGCAGTGGTATTTAAGTTCTATTAAAAAACATTTCGTTGTATTAATTCCTATATTATCAAGCAAGTTCTAAAAAATGATAAATAAATTATCAAGATAAAGTAAATTTTAAAAAATGATAAATATTAAAAAAACGATTTCTATTTGACGAAAATCCTGGACTTATTATTATTGTTTTAAATACACTTATGTTCCCATTAGCTAGAATAATTTTTTTTTATTGAAAATCGTCAATTTAAAATTGCGTACTACAATCAAATGCAAAAACTTAAACTTATTTTCTTATTTTGAATTCTAAGTCGCGTTAAATTTTTGAAGCAACGCGTCTCATATTCAAACTGAAGCGCGGTGGCGAGGCCACTCGAAGTGTGATGCCCTAAGCCAGGGGTCGGGTAACTTTTTTGGGTGTTACCCCAAAAGAATTTGTAGTAAAATGAATTTACCCCAGTCTTTGAAGTACTCTGGGTGACAAACCGATTTACTTATAAAAATCCTGGATAATAAAGACACAAAAAAATTTATATTGAGATAATGTTTAATTTTTTATTTCATTTATCATTAGGAAATAAAAGTCTGTCTTTTTGGCATGGAAATACCACACAAGAAAAAATTGTAGGAAATTATATATTTATAAACAGAAATAAAACAGTCCCTTTTTAGCATTACATGGCACACAAGCAAAATTATTGACTATGTCACTAATGTATTTAAAATTCGTACAAAAACAAAATAGGAAAATGTTATTGGGGAAAAATGTTTACCCTTTCTGACATGAGAATGGTGCACAAATAAAACTAATGAAAAAATTATTGAAAATTTGAATATATCAGCTCTCTCAGGCTTTGGAAAAATGATACTGTTTCATCTTTGATACAACAATCTCAATAACAGGGATTTTTGATGTCACTGCTACTTTGATGCTGTGTTCAGGATCCAACCGGTTTCTGTATTTTGTTTTAGATTTACAAGGGTAGAAAAATCTTGTTCGCAAAGGTAGGTTGTTACAAAAGGTAGCAGCATATTAGTTGCTCCCAAATGTGCAGTTTTATAAGCCTTTGAGCTTTTGACATCCAAAAACTTGAGAGGTTATCCTTGGTCTCAAATTCCATGCTTGTTTCACTGTTGCAACGCAGTTCAATAAGCTCTTCTGCCAATCCTTCAGGTTCTTCAGGAAAATCAGCCAGTTCACATTTGAAAGGATTTACAATCCAGCTGACAGTATGTGAATCAAGCTCTGAAAAGTAGTCACAGAACCTATTCCTAAGTTTGGTCAGGTGCCTTGTGACTGATTCCTTCATGTCACTAAGCAATCTTATTTGCATTTACTTTTTGGTTCCAATACTGAAGCTTTGATACAAATACTAAATTTTTTTTCCTTGCTAAGATGAGATTGATTTTCTTTCCTTGTAATTCCTTGTTCAGCGCATTTACATGCCCCAAAATGTCAGCTAAGTATGCAAGAAGAGTTAGCCAGGTTGATTTTCTGAACTTCTCTGCAAGTGTGTGTTTTTGATCAGTCAGAAATATTTCAAGTTCGATTTTAAGAGCCCACAACATATTCAGGACATTTCCACGTGAAAGTCACCTCACTTCCGTATGGAAAAGAAGGGTTGAATATTAAGCCTCTCCATCCTCACATAAATCACAAAACATCCTCGTGTTTAGTGCATGCTCCTTTTACAACATTGAGAATATTAATTACATCATTCAACACAGCGTCCACTTCTGGTTCCAAATCCTTCACAACTAATGCCTGGCGATGTATCATACAATGGATGACCTGAATATTTGGATTCTGTTGTTTGACCAAAGCCACAAAATCAGTGACGTGACCAAGCATAGCAGGAGCTCCATAAATTGATACTGCAATACAATCTTCCCACTTTAAATCAACACTTTGTTTGTTGAAGTATCCATCAGCCTTATTGAACACATCAATACCACGAGTTATCAACTCAAGAGAACATAGCAATATTTCTTCTTCAATTTCATCAGAACCCCTGTATCGAACGTATACCATCAGCTGCGAATTGATACTGACATCTGTAGTCTCATCAATTTGAATGGCAAACTCTTTACTCTTTTTTTTACTGAAGAAATCACGTGTTCTCTCAAATTTTCTGTCAAGATGGAAATTCTTTCTTTAATAACTCTTGCAGACAAAGGCACTGTATTCAGTTCTTTAGCTATTTTCTGCCCACACATTATTTCTGCCATTTTCATCACTCCCGGTTTGATTAAGTCTTCACCAATAGTATGTGGTTTGTTGTTTCGAGCAACCAACCATGCCAATTCAAAACTAGCTATTGCTGCTGAACGTTGGTCAAACGTTGCACTCTTCTTATTTTCCAATCTCTGTCTTTTGACTGTTTTTTTCCAGATTCTCAAAGTATTCCCGTGGTTTGCAAGACAGATGTGAATGAACCTTGTCCAAGTGTTTCTTCAGTTGATTCTTTTTGAAAGACTCAGAAGTCAGTACTTTCATACAGACGACACATTGAGGTTTCATTTGTCCTTGTCCTCTATTTCTGTGAAGTCATAATTAAGGAACTCTGCCTGATATGTCCTTTTCCTTGCTGATACCATCTGAAAATGAAAGACAAATCTATCACTTTTTTTAAGGTCTTTTTACTTCTATTTTTGAAGAATAAAAAATTATTTAGTGACGAATCTAATAGTTTAAATTAAAACTTTAAAATAACATAACATAAAATCAAACCACAACTCACAACCATAAAAATTCAAACAATAAGACTTAAAAAGAGTGAGCATTACATCTGTAGGGGCTGCATGAAATCTTCTTAAATAGAGTTAAACTTGTTAAAAAACTTACTTTTAATATAAAATAATTAATTAAAATAAAACTAAATAAAAAATATAATAGTTACCCCTAAAAAAGTGAGAAACTATCAACTAAACAGTTGATGGGACAATTAAGCCCCTTACAAATAAACTAGAATATCCTAAAGTCTAAACTACTTGTAATCTTATATTTATATATTTAACTTTTGTTGAATTTTAATCACAAAAGTCTATACAGAAACGTAAATATTATAGATTATATCATAACTCACCTTATGTAAATAATTATAATATCACTTGATTAGCTCTACTAATTCATCAACTACCCTGAAAGAGGCAGGTTCAAAACATGGCAAAATGCCACTTAATTAGGGAAATGTTGCCAGATTTTATCGAAAAATAGAAGAAAGGCTCATCGATGCATTCTTTTTCTCCAACTTTCTCATTCGTTTTCCTCACTTAGCACATCCACATCCATTACCCTACCCCCCCAATTTTTCTAAATTGCCCCATTTAGGGTAATTTACCCCTGTTCTCCGACCACTGCCCTAAGCCATAGCCTATGCTGTGAATACAACTCTGCTCCTGTCATTGTCCTGATCGATAGAATTGGTACATAAATGTAAGGAAAGATTGATATCTCTTAAAGTTAATAAATCCCAGCAAACTGCTCTCATATTAATATAACTTTACATATAACATTATATTATATAACCCGTTATATAACGTTAATATAGCATATGTTCACACATTCTGGCACTTTGAATACCCAATAAAACACCTTTCAATTCGATCGCATCTTGCAGGAGAACTGGAATATTTAAATAACCTTGACAGGGCGCGATTACCACTTGGTTCTACTAAACATTTTTTTCGCGTCCTTTTAATGTCAGTTCTCACAGCAACTAGTCCCTGCACCCTTGTCCTAAGATCAGAGATAACCTAGCGGGGAATAGGAATGCGAATTTCCAAGTACAGCATTCCATTAACTGGTCGTGAGAAGGATTAAAATATAAATGATTTGGAGAAAAACTATGACGACTCAAGATGCCAAATTAACGACGTCGCTGAACAGGCGCAGTTGCTGAGTTTATGCTTGGGAAAGTTGATGTTATTAAATTAAACTAAGAAGCGAAAACCAAGGATGACACCTGCTTCTGTTACTTAATTAAAACTAAGAAGTGAAAACCAACGAGGACACTGTTTCAGTTACTTAAGTAAAACAGAGAAACGAAAACCAACGAGGACACCTGTTTCTATTATTTAATTATACCAAGAAGAATAAACCAACGATGACACCTGTTTCTGTTACTTAATTTAAACGAAGAAGCAAAACAAAGAGAATACCTGTTTCTGTTACTTAATTTAAACCAAGAAGAACACCTGCTGCGGTGAGTTAATTAAAAGCAAGACGTGAAAACCAACTAGAACACCTGTTGTTGTGACTTAATTAAAACCAGAAGCTAAAACCACAGAGGGCACCTGTTTCTATGAATTAAAACCAAGAGGCAAAAAACAAAGATGACACCTGTTCCTTGACTTAATTAAAACAAGAAGAAAAAAACAAAGAGAATAAATGTTTCTGTTACCTAATTAAAATCAAGTAGCAAAAATCACCAACGAAGGCACCCGTTTCTGTTACATAATTAAAATAAATAACAGAAAACCAACGAGGATAACTTTTCCGTTACTTAATTGAAACTAAGAAGCAAAAACCAACGAGGACACCTTTTGCTGTCCCTTAATTAAATCAAGAAGCGATAACCAACGAGGACACCTGTTTCTGTTAGTTAATTAAAAACAAGAAGCGAAAACCAAAGAGGACACCAGCGGCTGTGACTTAATTAAAACCAGAAAAAAAATCAAAGAGGATAACTGTTACTTAATTAAAACCAAGAAAAGCAAACCAACGAGGGCACCTGTTTCTGTTACTTAATTAAAACCAAGAAGCATAAACCAACGAGGACACTTGTTACTGTTACTTAATTAAAACGACGAAAGAAAACCAACGATGACACCTGTGTCTGTTACTTAATTAAAATCAAGAAGAGAAAACCAAGGTGGTACCAGTTTCGGTTAGTTAATCAAAACCATGAACCACAAGCCAACGAGGACGCCTGTTTCTGTTACTAAATTAAAAGCAACAAGCGAAAACCACTGAGGGCACCTGTTTTTGTTACTTAATTAAATCCAAGAAGGGAAAACTAACGAGGGTACCTGTTTATTTTAATTAATTAAACCAAGAAGCGAATACCAACGAGTACAACTGTTGCTCTCTCCCTTAATTAAAACCAAGAAGCAAAAACCAACGATTGTACCTTTTTCTGCTTCTTAATTTAAACCAAGAAGTGAAAACCAACGAGGACACCTGCTGCTGTTCCTAAATTAAAAACAAGAGGCAAAGAACAACGAGGACACCTGTTTCTGTCACTTAATTAAAACCAAGAAGAGAAAACCAAGGTGGTACCAGTTTCGGTTACTTAATCAAACCCATGAACCACAAACCAACGAGACAACCTGATTCTGTTACTTAATTAAAATCAATAAGCTAAAACCAACGAGGACACCTATTTCTGTTACTTAATTAAATTCAAGAAGCAAAAACCAACGAAGACACCTGGTACTGTGACTTTATTAAAACCAAGAAGCAAAAACCAATGAGGACACATGTAGCTGTGACTTGATTAAAAGCAAGAAGTAAAACCCAACGAGGGTAACTTGTTCTCTTACTTAAGTAAAACCAAGAATGGAAAACCAGCGAGGGCACCTGTTTCTGTTGTTAATTATAACCCGAAGCAACAATCAATATAGGAACCTGTTTCTGTTATATAATAAAAACCAAGGAGCGTAAAACAACTGTGGTACCTGTGTTTCTTACTTAGGGAAAAATCAAAAAGTGTCAATCAACTAGAGCATCTGTTTTATATTACATAATTAAAACCAAGAAGCAAAAACAATGAGGCCACCTGTTTCTGTCACTTTATTAAAACCAAGAAGAGAAAACCAACGAGGACACCTGTTGCTGTAACTTAATTAAAACCAAGAAGCAAAACCAACGAGGGTACATGTTTCTTTTAGTTATTTAAAACCAAGAAACAATAACCAACGAGGAGACCAGTTGCTGTGATTTATTTAGAGCCATCAAGTACTAACCAACGAGAACACCCGTTACTGTGATTTGATTAAGACTAGGAAGCAATAACCAGTTAGAACACCTGTTTCTGTGATTTATTTAAAACCAAGAAGAGCTAGCCAACGAGGACATCTCTTTCTGTTACTTAATTAAAACCAAGAAGCGAAAGCCAACGAGGACATTTCCGCCAGAAAGGAGAATGTTAGCCTGGCTTGTGTTTCAACCTTTGTTCAAAGGTTTTCCAACTGGTTTAGGATTATTTTCTCAGACTGAATTTAAGAATATACATAATTTCCTTTGCTCAGGTCTGGTTTCTCAGATGTGCTAAATTTATATTAGAACGGATTTTCCAAAATAGCGCTATCATTCAACCGATATTACTTCTGTTTTGTCATATCTAGTGATGAGTAACCATACATAACCTATTTTATTCGTTTTTTCAGGTCTAGATTTGCATTACAATGGATCGTACGTGTAAGAATCATCCGGATATGTTTTTTTACATCTGCAGGCATGTCGCTCTTCCAGACCATCAAGCAAAAATCACGAATTTTGTGAAAAAGGCACATCATGCTAACTTTGAAGTGAAACTAGGGGACCAGAATAAGCCATTTCATCCCCATATGTGCTGTAAAACATGTGTGGAAAATTTGCCAGATTGAGGTAATAAGAAAAGCAAGAGTATGCCATTTGCTGTCCTGGTGGGGTGGAGGGAAGGCAAAGATCACGTCACCGACTGCTACTTCTGCATAACAAATTTGAAAGGCATCAATTGCGAGAACAAGCACCATGTTCAATACTCCAATGTTCATTCTGCTATAAAAGCAGTCACACATGGCGCCGATCTTCCTGTCCCTGAGCCTAATTTTACCATGGGTTCTAGCTCTGATTCCGAGGCTAATGTCACTACCGATACAGTTGAGTTTGATGCATACGAGCCCGAAGAGGGCGAACAACTGGTGCCACTTAAGCAAGCCGAACTCAACGACCTGACACGAGACCTGCACCTTTCCAAAGCATCTTCTCAGTTATTGGGTTCATGTCTTGGAGAGAAATTTATGCTGGCACCGGGGACAACATTCTATTGGTATCGGGACCGCGAGAAAGAATTTAGGAAATTTTTCACGTTTAATGAAGCCTCTTTAATGGTCTGCTGTAACAACATTGCTGATCCGCTCAACTTTTAATGAGGGTGAAGTATGATGCTATGGAATGGAGAATTTTCATTGACTCATCTAAAAGAAATCTCAAGGTAGTTCTGAATAACGCCAATAAATTTTCATCGATTCTTATTGGACACTAAGCTGCAATGAAACAAACCTGCAACAGCATGGACCGTCTGTTGTCTGCTCTCAACTACCAGCAACACAAATGGCTGATCTGTGGAGATCCTAAAGTTGTTGGACTCATCCTAGGTCTTCAAGGTGGGTACACAAAGCTTTCATCCTTTATATGCTTGTGGCGCAGTAGGGCTGACGACCAGCATTATGTCAGACAAGACTGGCTGCAAGACAAGGATTAGAACCCAGTTCACACAACGTCTGTCCCACCCTCTGGTTGAACCGAGCAAGATATTGCTTCCACGCCTGCACATCAAACTCGGTTTAATGAAAAACTTTGTCAAGGAAATGGGCATAAAAGGTATAGGATTTTCTCTCCTCCGTCAGAAGTTTCCACGTGTCAGCATGGAAAAATTGAAGGCAGGCGTATTTGATGGTCCTCAAATAAGGGAGCTCATTTAAGGCACCAGTTTTGATGAAGCACTGAATCCTGCATAACTCTCTCCTTGCTTGTCTCTTAGTCAGTCATTGCAAACTTCCTTGGTAACCATAGACTTCCTCAGTATGAGAAGGCGGTTGATGAATTAATGGAGAATTTCCGCAAACTTGATGCGCGCATGTCACTGAAAATGTACTTACACCGGGCCCACCTGGACTATTTTCCCGAGAATTGTGAAAACTTCACAATTCACCAAGATACTCGTATCCCTGTGATGGAGAAACGCTACAAAGGGCGTTGGGATGTCAACTTTCTGGCTGACTACTGCTGGTGCCTGAAAAGGGATTTGGTGTATGCTAGGTACAATTGGAAGTTCCTGAAGAGGCCATTCATCCATGAGTAGCTTTTTGTATGTTGTAGTCTTCTTTGTATCAATTAGAACATTCTGTAAACCTTCTGTGTATAAATCAGTTCAAATTTTACTATTGTGTGTACATTCGCCGACAAATAGATCCGAATATAGGAATTTGCGACACGTGCTTATATCTCAGAAACTTGATCTAATTAGATAAAATGAGCATGATTTTTGGATTCAGCGCGAAAAGATGGCCTAAAATCAAATATTAAGTGATAGAGCTTGAAAACAGCGCAGACCAGTGGAATGAAGGTGGTTATGAAGAGAATATGTGTGGAAGGAATACTTACAGCCGCAAATCCATCTTTAGTCACCAGGAGGTGGAAGGCGTGTAATCTTCCAGAAGCACATGATAAACCTGGTACTCCATTGAGTGGTGAGGAGTGGAAGTCCGATGTAAGGCAAAAATTGCCAACGAACAGTTTTTTTTTATGATTCCCGCCAGAGATGTGTAGGAGGGAGGGGGCTTTAGTATCCAACACTCGCAAACACTTGAAGTAGTATTTATATTACGCAGCCTATGTATCTTCAACACATTTCCTTGCTCTATACATTGTTATTATTAGTAGTATTTATTAATCTGGAATAAACTAATTGCTCTCCTTCTTAAGGTAATTAAGTATTTTCATTCAAATTAATCTATGATTAATTTGGAATAAACGCATTCCTTTCATTTTTAAAGTAATTAAGTATTTTCATCCAAAATATTTTAAGATTAATCTGAAATAATTTCATTGTTCTTCTTTTTTAGGTATTTTCATTCAAACTAATTAATAATTAACCTAAAATAGACTAATTGTTCTCTTTCTTTAGGTAATTAAGTATTTTCATCTAAACTATTCTATAATTAATCTGGAATCAATTCATTACTTTCATTTTGATGGTAATTGAGTTTTTTTTAAACAAAATTTTCTAGGAATAAAGTCGAATACACACATTGTTTTCCTATTTAAGGTAATTAAGTATTTTATTTCAAAGTAATCTATGATTAACCAGAAATATGCTACTTGTTTAAATTTTTAACGCTAATTAAGTATTTTTATTCCAAATAATCTATGATTAAACTGTAAAAAAAAACCAGATTGTTTAAGGTAATAAATATTTTCATCCAAACTAATCGATGATTAATGTCGAATAGACTCATAGCTTTCCTTTTTAAGGTATTTAAATATATATATATATATATATATATATATATATATATATATATATATATATATATATATATATATATATATATATATGAATGAAATGTCCCGCAGGAAAAAATGAAAAGGTGTTTCCAAGTACTTTCGAACTTTATTAAGTTCCAGATCCTTGATAAGGAACTTAATAAAGTTCGAAAGAACTTGGAAACACCTTTTCATTTTTTCCTGCGGGACATTGTATTCATTTGCTACCCTCACGTGATACTTTGTGAGTTTTTCATTTTATATATATATATATATATATATATATATATATATATATATATATATATATATATATATATATATATATATATACAAAAATTATGAATACTCGGGAATAAACCCATTGCTTTCCTTTTAAAAGTAATTAATATTTTTATTCAAAATAATGAATGATTAACCTGAAATAAACGCATTGTTTTTAATTTTAATGTAATTAAATAGTTTTATTCCAAATAATTTATGATTTATCTGGAATAAGCTCATCTCTTTCCAATGAACTATTTTCATCAAAAATAATCTATAATTAAACATGAATAAACGCATTGCCTTCTTTTTTAACATAAATAAGTATTTTTCTTCCAAAATAATATATGATTAACCTGGAATAAACTCATTACTTTGCTTTTTAAGGTAAATTAAATTTAGGAATACTTTTGAATACTCATTATTTTCCTATTTATGGTAAGTGAGAATTTTCATCTTTCATCAGAGCTTTATATACATGATTATTTAGATGTTAACAAATATATAAACATACTTATATGGAATGTAAATTCTTAAACCCAAAAAAGATACATTGAAACGAGGGTTGAGATTGTTTAAAATGGTCAATCTATAATGGCCACAGGATTTAGATGGGCAGTGATCATTATTCGGGGCGCGGGAACGTGAGAAAGGCAGAGTGAATTGTATGTTTGTTTGCGTATTTAATAAGGCTTCTAATATCAGTAACTGTCGACGGTTTGGATCATGTGTTAGGACTTCGGTATTATCTTCGAGTGACTTCCAGTTCAGCTGTCTTCCATGTTTTTCCATCCTGTGTTTTGGAAATTAATCGCTACTCCATCTGCAACCTTGAGACCATTATCCCCTTCTTTTATTTATATTAATTAATGTTAATAACTTAACCAAATCATTGGATAATGTAGAAGACATATGGTACTCACGTGCATTTAGATATTAGCCTCTTATCACTGTTTTTTTTATGATTTCGTCATTTTCCAGGTGTGTCTTTATCTGTGCCACTTTGAGCCATGAATAACGATTTTGAACGGGCTTTAATATTCACATCGGTGCGTCATTTTCTGCACAAATCATCTAGTTATGGATCGTGTTTTGGTGTATGTTTATATGCTCTGCAGGGAAGTTCCTTAGCATCCCTGTAGCATCCCGAGGTTCTATTTTGCCTTAACGATTCATCGAGATTTTCATAAAGTTTTTTTTGCCTATAAATATAGAATAGATACCAAACCAACTACATTTGACTAACAGCAAAGTGTAGAGTGTGTGGATTTGCATGCACACTGCTATTCTCATGGCCTAGAATGCCGTGAATTGTGGTAGAAAATTTAACTCTGTCTTCAGTATAAAACTCATGGCTGAAAGGAAGTGATTGCGAATGCATCTAAGCGCATGATGAATCGCAGGTTTCTGGACAATGACCTTGTATAAGATTCATTTACACACCAGAAAAAATAAACTATAACTAGTTGACGTTCTACAAAAAAAATACAAGGATTCGATTAGGACAAGGCTGATTTCTGATTAGCATTTCCGTTGGTTCGGATCTCTGGAAGCACAAGTTTGTGATAATTCTTGATTTTCCTTTCATCCTTTCTGAGACATGGACATTAATGAGGTGCCTCAGACACTGACACAGAGGAATATTTCATCACTGTAACTAAATTCGCTTTAAAGCGCATGTTCGTTCACAAAACGGGCGGATCAGAGAAATAGTACAATTTACCAGCGTTATTAAATCCTAACCTAACTGAATGTGACCAAACGAGCTGATCTAACCTAGCCTAATTTTCCTGGTTTTAAACAAAATGAAGCAATCTAATCTAACCTTTTTTAACCCATCCTAACCGAACCTAGCTAAATTCAACTTAACCTAACCGAACTACCCTAACTTAACAACCTAACTCTACCTAACCTGACTTAACCTAATCTAACAACCTAACTGAACTAATCTAGCCTAGATGAAGATGAACTTAAATTCACCTAATCGCCCTAATCTTGCATAATCGGACACAACTCAAATAAATTACCAGGACCTTTTTCAATCTGACTAATTACATAATAATATAACCCGTCGCTTACAATTTGCTCCTGAAATTGATATGATCATACCAGAGCCAATAGCAACGTATACATATTGACCTTAAGAATAAATTCCTTTTGTGTTGCATACAAATATTCATTCGTAAATAATTATTCGAATGTCCCGTAAGACACGAGATTGATTCAGTGAGTAGTTAGAAGTAGTAGAGCTCAGGAAACAAAGCTCTGTATGCGCTGAGCTTTTATTGTAACTCAATATCTTTAAAGCTTTACTTTCACCTCTATGCATTGTTGCGAAGATTTGAGATTGTTTGACACATAAATGTTGTGGATGGGGGGAGGGATTTTCTGTAACTGCCATTATTCTCTCAAATATCTTGTATTTGGCTCTGAGATTAGTATTCCTAATGTACATTAATTTGCATTTTTCAAGATTTAATTGCAAATCTCACTGGAAGGACCAACTCACCCACTGATCAATATCATTGTAAAAATCTTCGATAGCTTTTTCAACTAATTATGTCTACCCTTACCCAACTTACAATCATAAGTAATTTTGAAATCTTTGACAACAAACCTAATGTTTAACAGCAAAATGCGCTCGAACATGCAGCAGACAGCAAACAACTATATGAGGGCAAGAGGCATCCCTACAAAAACACAATAGTGCCACAATCAGGGTTGCACGAACCCATCCCGAAAACGTGAGGTAAGCGGTAGCACGCCGCTTGTCACGGTACCGGAACAGGTAACGAGAGCGAATCCCCCAGACTGAAACACCGAATAAGAATGTGTCGGAGATCCTGAAGGACTAAGCAGTCGTCGCAGAAAGTTATTGAGGAACACTACATAAAATGGCGGTGCGTCCCGGGAGGAGACCCGATTGAGAAACAACACAAAAGTTTAGTTTCCAGTTTGCCGTTTCCCATCTTTTTACTATGTAGCCCTAAACGGATGGCCTGATTCTTACCATGTATTCAATGTGGGGAAGAGCGAAACATTAGTCCAGTCACAAAGTCTTCGTGGACTATTTCACGCCCTCATCAGCGCGCTCATTTCTCGAAATCTCTGCATGTCCAGAAACCGAGCAGAAGACCCTATCAACATCCTTCCGGCTCGTGGGAGCCTTGGCATCCATGACACTACTAACCAGATGTGCGACGTATTTAATGTTTCAAGAACACTCAGGGCGCTCTGAGTCGCTATAAATCACAATTTGATCTTAGAACCGGGCACGATGCATAATCTCAAGCACCGAACGGTGTTTGGCAACCAACTCGGCCTTGAAGACAGACTCAGCGCCCAGTAGAGCCCCGCCAACTTAAAGCGTGTGATACACAGTATGAAAGCCGACCATCACCGCCCACTTTGAATTTGGAGCCATCCATGTACACGCCTGGCTTCAACGTGACGCAGCCTGTGCTCTGACAAGTTTCAATGCAATACTCCAGGCGTTGTCAAAGATTGGAGAACAGATGCATGGCGACAAATAGTCAAACGTGGTACACTCCAGGAGTTGCATGGTCATTCAGCCGGAAAGCTTAGAGTATGTTTGGCTTCTCTCGGTGACATAGGCACCGTCGAGATCGGCAGTGGATGCAATGCGAGAGTTGCCAATTGAGTGACTCGCCGTGTTTGCGCATACAAAGGCATAGTGAGCTGTGTACGGCACATAGCGTGTGGCTTTTGGACAGCATCGAAAAGCAAGCTCTCAATATGCGACGGGCGGAAGTCACCGGTCGCCAAACGGATACCAATGTGGTGGATCGCATTCACCTTCAGCAATTCATGCTCGGCTGTGATTGCATAAAACGGGCATCCATTGTAAAGCTTTGATTGAATAAATAAATTGTAAAAGAGCAAAGTGGTATCTCTATCAACACCACAGGCGTTGAACTTAACGAAGCCAAGAATGTTCATGACGCGGGTACAGAAGACCCTGATCTGCAAATATGAGCCTATCAGGTGAGGCGTCGGGCGAAATCAAGACCAAAGAAATGCTGCGATTCAACTAGATCCAGGATAGCTTCAATTAGGAACAAATTCAGGTTAAAGTAAATCCATGGATGGTTACAGAATTGCACCACATTCAATGCGTGTTGGAGTCGACCCTCCAAAGTTGGCATCTGGATTTCACCGAAAGACATCGAAGGGTCGTCTACGTAAAAGTAGCTAAAACATTTTGATGTTTAAGGCAAAGAGTGTGACACTGACAACACTTCATTGTTAGACGCCCTCCTCTTGTCCTATTGACCGGATCGAGCTCGCCCACCCGAAAAACGAATTCGATGTTTCGCTGAGTCACATATGAAGTATCGGAGGCGTCCCATCAACCCTATAGGTTGGATATCTCTATGATACCCTATCACTATGCAGTATACCGTGCCTTCTCCTGATCTAAAACATCGTGGCGAATTGCTATCTACTAAGGCAGTCCTCACAGACAGCATTTTTCAGTCGGAGCATAGCATACTGCATTGAGTAGAACTTGAGAAAGCCGCACTCTGTAGGAGGCAGTTGATATCCGCTGTCCATGAAATAACCTAACCTATTATTTACTATGTTCTCCAGACACATGATGTTAGAAATATTGGTCTGAAACTGATAGGGGTAGAGTAATCTCTCCCACCATCTTGCGAAAAACAACCAGGTGTCTATTATCCAATAGTGGATACCCTCAGTCCAGAACTCGTTGAACAATTTTAACGGAAATGACCTGTCTTTCTTACATACGTTGTATTGTTCGCAACAAGGACGATATCCACTTAAGGAGCGAGAGTGTAACGCAGATCATTTAGCGTAAACGCTGGTGGAGCAGCATTCCGTCTAGCAGAGAATCCGCAGAAAGCGGTTGCGAGGAACACCACCAATGACGCCGAGTCCAAGATTGTGGTCTCATCCTCCAGAAGGACTGGAAGGGGCTCCTGAGAGAGCTTGCCTAGAATCCTTTTGATACGCTTCCACATCTTTGCAATAGTTCTCTTTCCGTTTAATGAGGACACGTAAGGCCGCCAAGAAGAGCCGCGAGCGTGCTTTGAAACATACCGGAACATCGCCCTTGTTCAATGAAATTCTTCGTCGATGAAATCGTTCACGATGCACTTATATAGCATATACGCATATCGCTTCTATTTGAGATTCGTCGTACATTAGGCTGATCACCAGAGAAGCGGATGGCGTGCAAAACAGCCAGGCGTCTTAGGAATTATATAGTCAGGCTCATGGCGATGAGGTTGCCGGAGAAGAACTCAACGCCTTCATCAACCGATCTAGACTTGTCGATTGGGATAAATAAATTAGTCACTTGGCTGAAATACAGGCCACTGCCCAACTACTAGAGAAACCGATTCGATTTTCGGACGGCAGCTGGTCTTAAAGTCATAAGTTCATAGGAAAGTGGACACTGACATGAAGGTCATCTACAATCTCCCAACCGCAAATTAGGCTATGCATCCAGAGAGCACATGGGCAGATTGAGATAATACATGAAGAGGTTCTCGGACAGTGATGCGTAAACTCATCCACATTTATGACTCCTTTCTCCAACTCTTAGAACTTGTATGTAATTACCTGAACTGTACGTTGGAATTCTCTTTGAAATATAAGTTATCTCCTATCTAGGTGTGGTTGCACTGCCACTGCCTATAATGAAGTATTTAAAGCAAGAAGTAGAAAGGAGATCGGGGTGTGTGTAATTCGCGCATTCGCCTGCCTGACCCCCATTCGGCGGTTGAGGGGAAGTAAAACCCTTATACCAGGGGAGGGTAGTAGGTGGCACGCGTCAAAAAATGGTCCCCTGGAGACAAATATCTAAAATGGAAAAGGAAGATACGAGCCTTCGCAGCCCCAACCAGTTAACACGGAGTCCACGGCAACTTCATTGAAGGAAAATGCCACCCAGGCTTATCTCAAATGGTCTGCGTGGTCCTATTCGAGCAGAAGAACCTCGTGGGGATGGCTTAGCCTTGTCGGAAGCAGAACTCCGCTTTTTTTGTTAAAAAATAAGATGAATAAGCCACTCCCTTCGAGAGCTTATGGCGGTGTAGGGCTCACCGTGCGAGTATTCTAACCATCTACCTTGAATCCTGTGGCGGGTGGGGTGACCTAGGTCGGGTTTGGAGGCCCCTCGCATTTTGGTGTCCAACCTTAGAAATGGGCAAGGGAGCCTTGGATCCCTTGATGTTGTAAGCCTCAGGGGGTGGGTGAGACCTAGAATTCCATGAAGACGGTTTCATAACCACCTTTTGGGGATTTGCCTCCTCTTATCTGGTTACTCAAGGGAGGCGCACGGCAGATTCACCTTACTGAAAGTAGTCGTGTGATGTGCAAGGGGGCTGAGTTTAGCTGGGGCGAAGGTAAACCCTTGGAACCACTAGGTCTACTAGGGTGGCTCCCGGAGAAAGTATAAACCGCAAAAAGGTTTAGATTTGGCTCAGTGGCAACCATACTCGTAGGACTGGAGGAGGCAAAGAGCATAAGGTGCTTTTTTTCAACTGATAAGCGAAAAGTGTTCCGGTTTGCGCAGAGCACGACAGAGTCAATTCCTTAGCCTTTCGAAATGGGATACGATTCGCAGCTTAAACAGCCAAGACATCTTTCTGTGAAAATACGAATTACATTGCTTAGAAGACTTTTCATGGAAGGCCCTTGCGCTGATCGCAAAGATTTCCGGTTGACCCGTCTTGGCACGTCAACAAAAAATATTCGAGTGGCCGAAGCGTTGGCAGTAATAGCACCTCCACGGATCACCTGGTAGCGATACCACCAAGCCTGCATCGATTCAGGAAGCCACTCAGGGTCAAACGTGACGAAGAGTGTAGAGATTGGCCTCGAAGCCCCTCCTTATTTCCTCATATTACGTCCAACCTTGATCGTTCCCTTTTCGTCTAGTTCTTCTGCGATGTCCTTTACGGAGCAGTCTACTGTTTCCCTCGCATAAACTACTCATTGTGGCAAGTTCATGGGAGAGTATGGTGTTACTTTCACCGGTGAGCTATTATGTGATACGAGTGAGATTCTAACGCTAAAGAAACCTGTCTCCTTTGGACACCATGCTACCATCAGTCAAACGAATCACAAGAAAATGAATTAAGCTGGCATGGTTGAAAATGCCTTGGTAACACATCAATGAGGGGCCTAAGTCGTCCCCGAGGCTCAGCTCACCTTACATTTAGATGACGTATATTTGGACTTACTGTCTCCACCCGATTGGGCCCGCTGCGAGGTCAGAGTCCCCCCCCCCCCCAAAAAAAAAGGAGACGACCACTTGCTCTTCCTTTTTCTATTTGGACGTGCCAGTCTCAGTCCTATCCTTTTCCGATATGGGAAATGATTTTTCTGTACTGGTGAGTCGACTCGAGGGAAGAGGCTCCTCCTCTCTTCTCAAGTCCACGGGTTCCTTTGTTATCCTAGAAGGACCTTGTCTAGGAGCGGACTTAGACTCGGGAATATCTCCCACTGAGTCATTATTCGCTGCCGGGTAAGACCCTGCCTCTCGGAGTGGACCACCACTGAATCCATTCCCACATTTAGGGAGGCTTCATTTTGCGATCCCTCCGAGGTTACGAGGATCCCAACCGGAGACTCAAAAGGCATAAGACCAAAGTTCGTCGTCGTTGCGGCCGGCATGCTGACCTCTCTCGGTAAATAGTGGTTGGCGGGCATGCTGGCCCCAGTGAGGTCACGAATCTAGAGTATATTAAATGCAAAGCAGTGGACCCTGCCACCCCTTGCCCCTCTACGGGGCTTCGCCCGGTTGACCTATACCCAGCGGAAACACGACTGCAGTCAGCGCTGTAGTTGCGGATCCCTGTGAAATAAAAGGGTGTCCGCCACCAGTAAAGAAAGAAAGTTGTTCGGAGAGGACGAAGGAGGTGATGATCGTAAATGGAAAACCCCTTTACCGTAATCATATGATAAGAGGGGAGCTCCTCTACCGGTTGAAAAAGTGCCTCGACTATCTCGTCCTACCCAGTACCTAGTGGGGGAGGGCGTTCTTAGAGTCAGCTATCCCTTAGCTTGCGGACAAATAGTTCGATATCCTGCTGTTGTAGCCATAATATACCTGAAAAAAAGAAAGTTGCAAGGAAGATCGATACTAGGAGCTCGCAATGCCTTGGAAGGTTAAGTGAAGAGTACCCCTAAAATCATAAAATTCTTGAATGCGATCATTTACACATATTCAGGCCACGGGGTCGAGCTAAAATGCGCCTTGACCATCAAACTGCCGTAATGGAGACTTTATGTTGGGGCTTTAAGCATAAAGTTTGGTGCCGGCGTAGCTACTTTATATGTACACTGGAAGCGGTGACCAGAGTCGACAACCCAGCATGGGCTGTACCTAAGACCTCCCATAGCAGAAGAGATGTCGGCCCTGGTAGCACGTAGGTAGGTTGCGGTGTATCCTACCACTAGGATAGGCCATGATAAGGGATCGAAAAGGTGCATAGTAGCCAAAAGCTCTTTGGATAGTAAGAGGAAAAATTTAAATGAGGTAGACAGAGGTATATAATAAACAGGAATAGAGATAGACGGTCCACTAAGAAGTAGGGTGAGTGACCGCCTATTATTATCATACCCTGGCACTTGGTCGACCCGGCAGGAGATCAATCCCTTCAGGTACCCTGTGTAGCGAACAACACAGGGTACCAACCTATGCGGGGCCTTAATCCTAAACCGATTTCTTTTTACCCCCTGGTGGCTGCCCGCAAGGACATACCCGCCAAAATTAGAAGAAGTAAAGAAGGGCTAATCGTAGAAAAAGGTGGCGGCCGTAAGGGTTTAGGGGAAAGGCAACAGCTTCCCCAAGCCCCGTCAAAGAGTTCAAGTCAACCCAGTGAGCGGGGCCTTCCCTATTTGTACTCGGGTCTGGGAGGACGTGTTACACCCCGAGATACTAGGTGTAAACATGGTACTAATATATATATATATATATATATATATATATATATATATATATATATATATATATATATATAAAAAACTGGGATACACACCATTACCATTACGACAAATCTTAAGGAAAGTACAGTCAAGAGAAGATTTCCTAAGTCTTCTCGATAGCCTGGAAAAAGTTCGGTAGTACTTTAATCCTTCAGGTCCATATTTCTTGTAAATATAGTCATATGAATCATATAGTCATATTTACAAGAAATATGGACCTGAAGGATTAAAGTACTACCGAACTTTTTCCAGGCTATCGAGAAGACTTAGGAAATCTTCTCTTGACTGTACTTTCCGTGAGATTTGTCGTAATGGTAATGTGTATCCCAGTTTTGTTTATTTCAAGCTTTATCGGAAATCCCTTTATCATTCCGAATTTTATATATATATATATATATATATATATATATATATATATATATATATATATATATATATATATATATATATATAATCATCATCACTAACTCTATAATTTAAGAAGGGGATTTTTATGAGTATTTGAATAGTAATTTCATCTTATTTTGGTTATGACTTGTTTATTTTTATCGAAGTTATTTCTAATAATTCTTTTATAATATCAAAAAACAAAATAGTGAAGTTCAGAAATAAATAAAAGTGTATCGAACATTTGCGAATTTTTTAAGACCCAAAGAATTACAAATGGTGAAGTTCAGAAAATTTATTTTGATATCTTTTATATAATTCTATCTTTTAGCAACATGATATTTTGAAAGGGGGAAAATTTAGTTTAGAGCTCCTTCTTAAATTTATTATAATTGGCGAAGTTCAGAAAATTTATAAAAATTTAACCATGGCTGCTTTTTTTGAGATTTAATTTTTAATCTTAGTAGCGACGAAGCCATAGCCTTGTATATATATATATATATATATATATATATATATATATATATATATATATATATATATATATATATATATATGCAACAAAGCCCACAGGGAAAATTAATACGAGGATTCCAAGTTATACTTTCGAACTCGAAATAAAGTTCGAAAGTACTTGGAATCCTCGTATTAATTTTTCCTCTGGGCTTTGTTGCATTTATTGCTTACTCACACAATACTTTGTGAGTTTTCCACATATATATATATATATATATATATATATATATATATATATATATATATATATATATATATATATATATAGCCTTGTGTGTGCTTAGCCTAGTCTTTGAAATGAATTTCATTGTCCGTCTATTCGAAATTTCTGAAAGCATCACCTGTGCATCTTGTATGCATACATGCACGCACGTCTATAAAATAATATTCCATTTAGGCTCCGAATTTCAAAAGATTGTTGCCTATATAGTATTTCTACGTAGACACCCGTGCAGTGCTTTTACCCAGCCTGAGGTCGTCCATTTATAGATGACCTTCGTGGTTTCATAGTCCTTTTTCTCGCCCTCGACTCCGTCCTTCACAAAGCCAATGAATGATAATACGCTTACGTTGTTAATCTTTTGCCTTTTTCACTCTCATATTTCATTCAATCCACATGCCTTTACGCGGACTTGTAAATATAAACCACACGAATACATACACGCCAGAATGCAGCCATTATCATTTTTGCAAATGTATACACATTTGCATATATACATGCATAAATGGAGAGAGAAATGTTTTACTGAATCCTGTTTGTACCCTGGGTGTCCCGAAGACCAATTATGTTTGTTTGGTGTGTGTTTATTTGTTTAATATTGGCTTACCTCCAGCTTGGATAATTAAGAGGTAATTCAGGATATCACGAGATGGCGCTTCTTCATTCATGTTGAACTCTAGCATTTGTAACGATGTGTAGATTAAAGTGGGACTAAATAGGGACCATTTCGGAGAAAGAAGGAAATCAGCACCATGTAAGGGAGTGACAGGGATAGCATGGGCAATCATGATGCACTGAAAATCTGAAGCATTGCGTGCCCTCATGGCCCCAACGCCGGCAAAAGGATTTGCAGCCCTCTGTCTTCCTCTCATTTGTACTTCCTTCCAACTCTACCATTTTTTTTCTCATAAAGAAGGAAGGGAGGAAGGAAGGAAAGACAAAGAAGAAATAACGAAAGGTAAGAATAAAGGAACGAAGGACGAAAGAAGGGAAGGAAGTAGAAAAGAAAGATAAAAGAAAGAAAATTAAATTAAGAAGAGTGAAAGTAACATAAAAGAAGTCAAGAAAGAAAAAAAGGAATGAAAGAAAGTAATAGAGCGAAAGAAATTTTTTTTAATTTTAAAAATATTTAAACGATTTTAACCATAGAATGAAGAGATTTGAAACGACTATTTTAATATTAATACATTCAATTTGCCTATTGATATGGTTTCTTGTGCCTGAGTTGCCAAGTGATATTGTCTCCTTTGCCTGAGTTTGCCTAGTGATATTATTTCCTCTACCTAAATTGCCTAGTGATATTTTTTCTTCTGCCTGAGTTGCCTAGTGATATTGTTTCTTCTGCCTGAGTTGCCTAGTGATATTTTTTCTTCTGCCTGAGTTACCTAGTGATATTGTTTCCTATGCCTGAGTCGTATAGTGATATTGTTTCCTCTACATAAGTTGATTAGGGATATGTTTCTTCTACCTGAGTTACCTAGTGATATTTTTTCTTCTGCCTGAGTTACCTAGTGATATTGTTTTCTATGCCTGAGTCGTATAGTGATATTGTTTGCTCTACATAAGTTGATTAGGGATATGTTTCTTTTACCTGAGTTACCTAGTGATATTGTTTCTTCGGCCTAAGCTGCCTAGTGATATTGTTTCCTCTGCCTGAGTCGTCTAGTTATATTGTTTCCTCTACATGAGTTGCGTATTGATATATTTCATGTGCCTGAAGTGTCTAAAAATAATAGTCATAGAGACCACATTATTACTAGAATGTGTGCATTCACCGGATAAAAACTTTGTATACACTCATGTCTGTAGAATGTCGCTCATGCAAAGTTATTGTTGTTTCCTTATCTATTTAACTTAGGAATCGTGTTAAAGTGTATAATTTGGAGAATATTAGACAATCGCATGGGCAACCATGACATCTGGAAGAGTGCGTGTCCTCCCGAGCAGGAGGAGGAGGAGGAGGAGGAACTGTGGTTATGTCTTCCGCACATTCTCACTTCCTGCTACTTTAACATTTTCTTTACACATTTCTCCTTCCTTACTTTAACCACTTTTCGCGAGAGATGCCCTAGTTTGTGTTTAAGTATACTAGACAATATTTTAAAGCTTATGGTACCCGTTTCGAGCACGTTGAATGGTTCTTGGAATTAGCTACCTTGTTATGGTAGATTTCTTCCTTATTTTTTCGTAAATACACGTAGGCTTATCATTAATATTTTTGTAGAATCTAAGCCTATTTGGATCATATACGAAGGCAACTTATCTATAGGGTATGTGGCTTTACACATTCATAGATTACAAATGTGTAACCCCAAATTATCAACGACACTCTTTTATACCGAATAAATATAATTCGATGGAATACGAGACAAAAGATCATTAAATAAATGATACCTAAAACAACGAGTCTAATACGCATATCGATCTTATTGCCACACACTATACATCTCTAAGTTAGCACCGGTATAGCATCGGTATATCACATTTACATATATCAACCTATATCGAATGATTAGTGAACGAATCCCTCTTCGCAACAGTCATATGCGACTGTACTGTGTGGTTTGGCAGCTTGTACAGGCAAACTCTGCGTTATAAAGATCAACACATATCTTGCTTGGTTTACTCGTTGATCAGAGCTGACCGTGAAAAGGTGGTAGTTCGGTGTAAGGCACCGCTGGCTCGAATAGTGAAATATTTAGATTGGTTACCCTGGAAAGCACACAATCAAAATGTGAGAAAATCATTGTGATTTATTTTTTAGAAACTTAGTTAATTGTGAAAAGAGTAGATCTATGGGTATGTGGGGAAATAATTCATTAAGAAAGCCAAACGTTAAGGGTAAGAAACTAAATTTGAGTGTCTTGATGGTTATTAATTTTAAGTTTGGCTTTTGCAGCCTTGATCGAGAGAGGTTTCTCTTTCGATTTGATCATTATTATCGTCGTCCTCGTTATTATCATCATGATGACCCCATAAAACTTTGTTGATTTTATAAAGAGTAATTTAAATTAGATCGAATAAAGGTATACTAATAATTAAGAGGACGTTTTGTTAGAAATTTTCAGGGAAAAAACGCGATTCCTGATGGCCAACACTCGAAATGACAGAGAGGAAGGGTTTTTTTCTATTGCCTAAGAGTAAAATGGAAACGAACACGGGCATCTTCGTCTCCAAGTTTGTGAGAAGAAGTTCGTAGGGAAAGTGGTTGAGTTAGTGGAACTGAAATTGTGTGGAGGGATTTATATAGGTTAATATTTAGTCCACAGTCATGTTTTTAATTGAAATCGCATCATATTGTATTATATATCATTTTGGTAACACTTCAGATTCGGGGCGAACGGTAGATGGCGCTGTTAGTCGGCTACAATTTTGGGCTACAGCATATCTCTTATGACGTCAGACGGTAGCGTCAGATGTGAACAATATCGGCGTAATATTTTTTTTGTATACGAGTATATACTGGGGGGCTGCGCCCCCCAGACCCCTCCCCCCCAATTGATTGAAACTTAGGATCATCGCAGGGTGGTTCCCCTGCAGTGATTTCTCCCCCACGAGCAGTCCCCTTGAATTTACTGGGTGGGGTTTCTCCCCAGCAGCTTTTTACTGGCAGAAAAACCTAACCTAATAACAAACAATTCTTACTTTTATAGGTTTCTTGATTAGTTTATGCGCCTCTAGATAATCTAAAAGTTTTTCGCGATCATACAAAGTAAAGCCGAATTCGAATAACAAAGAAGCAAATGGAGAGCACGAAAACACAATAACGAAAGAAAAACATTTGCAGAACGGGTCCTATTTATAAGCTACGATGTTGCCAGTAAGAAGCTGTTATCGTTCGCAGTAAACAAAAAATACGAAAACAAAACAAAAAACAATAAAAGACATCAAGAAACCTTACCTAACTTAGAAAAACTATAAACGAGCAGAGCACAGATATTTAGTAAATAATAGACTAGAAGCTACAAATCCCCAAAAGAACAAAAAAATATAACGCAGTTATTGTCACATCTCACGCTACCGTCTGACGTCATAAGAGATATGCTTTAGCCCAAAATTGTAGCCGACTAACAGCGCCATCTACCGTGCGCCTCGAATCTGAAGTATTACCATCATTTTTAATGAATGTTTTTCCGAATTAAAATATGGTAGGGACATTTTATATTACTCAATATTAAACAAAATATGATTGATCTAAGTAGCTTTCGGGGCCGGGGCTTATATGCACGAAGTCAAAAAACACGGCATAAAAAAAATGAACATTCGATCACCTAACGACGTCTGGCAATCGTCTTTGAATTAGAACCTAATGCTAGGCTTTCGAATTGTGAATACTAGTAGCTGAATAAAACTAGCGGAGGGGGGAGTGCAACACCCCACCATTTAAAGGGGGTATGAAATGCGAAGCCCCCCCAATTTGGAAATATTCACGTTAGGGTTCGAACTCATTGCGATTGCCAGATATTGTTAGGTGCTACAATGTTCTTTTCTTTATTGCAAGTAGACGAAATAAGAGACCATTTGTGCTAATTAAAAAGAGGCAAAGCTCCTGAACCTGCCCTTTTTTCATGGGTCTCGTCGCTTATTGTGTGTGTGTGGGGGGGGGGGGTTAGCCGTTCGTATTTTACATGATAAATATTTTAAACATAGGCTAAATTACGATTCTTCTCTTTGACTATTGAGATTTTAAGACGTTTATTTTTACATACTAATTAGTTTAGTTTTCGGTTAGGACAATTTCTCTCCCCAATTATTGGGATTTTATTATGTTTCTAGTTTATATGCTTATTAGTTTAGATTGGGCTATATCACTATGTCTCTCCCCCGATATATGGAATTTCACGGTGTTTTTTTATTTCCATGCTAATTAGTTTAGGTTGGGATTAGGTTACTATGTATTTGCTTTACTATTGTGATTTTACGGCGTTTTTATTTTAGATGCTAATTAGTTTAAGCTGGCGATATGTCACTATATGTTTTTCCAACAATTCGGGTTTTACAGAGTTTATATTTTACACGCTAATTAGTTTAGGGAGGGACTATGTTACTGAGTGTCTCCCCGCATATTGAGATTTTACGGGGTTTATATTTTACAGGATAAATAGTTTAAGCTGAGGATAGGTCGCTATCTCTATCGGCGATTATTGGGATTTTGAGGTGTTTATATTTTACATGTTAAATAGTTTATGCTAGGAATAGGTCACTATGTCTATCCCCGACTATTGGAATGTTGAGATCTTGTATTTTACATACTAATTAGTTTAGATTGTGCTTAGATCATTATGTGTCCACCCGACTATTGGGATTTTACCGGGTTTGTATTTTATTTGTTAATTACCTTAGGTAGTGCTCAGATCACCATGTCTATCACCGACTTTTTTGATTTTACTGTGCTTGAATTTTCAAAACTAATTAACTTAAGATTAGGTCACTTTTTCTAGTTCTTGGCTATTGTGATTTTATGTTGTTTGAATTTTATAGGCTAATTAGTTTCGACTGGGGTTAGGTCACTATGTTTCTCCGACTATTGAGATTTTACTGTGTTTATTTTTCACATGTTAAATACGAGATCACTATGAGTCTCCCCCGAATACTATGATTTCATGTCGTTTCTATTTTACTCGCTGTCTTTAGGCTGGGGTTATGTCACTATGTCTCTTTCCGACTATTGGGACTTCAGTGTTTGTATTTTATATGCTAATTAATTTAGGCTGGGTGTAGGTCACTATGTATTTTTCTTACATACTCGTAGATATCTTACGGTGTCCATATTTTACATGCTCATAATTAAGGCTGGGTTTAGGTCACTGAGTGTCTCATTAACGATATTGAGAATTTACTGTACTTATATTTTACATGCTAAATAGTTTAGGTCAGTCTTAGATCACTTATGTCTCGAGGACTACCGTAAATTTACAGCGTTTATATTTGACTTTCTAATTTGTTTAAATTGGGGTTATGTCGCTATGCGTCTCACTGACTATTGAGATTTTACGTTGTTTATATTTCACATGCTAAATAGTTTAGGCTAGGTTTAAGTCACTATCTCAATCCCCGACTATTGATATTTTTGTGCTGTTTGTATTTTACATACTAATTAGTTTGGGCTCTGCTTAAGTTATTATTTGTCTACCAGACTATTGGGATTTTACAGTGTTTGTACTTTACATGAGAATTAGCTTAAGATGGTGCTAGGTCATTATCTCTATCATTGGCTATTTTGATTTTAGGGTGTTTATATTTTACAAGCTTATTAGCTTAAAATTGGGTTAGGGCTATGTCGCTATGGGTCTCACCGCTAGGCTGTAGTTAGTTAACTATGTTTCTCCTCGACCTTTAGGGTTTTACCTTATTTGTTGTTTACATGCTAATTAGTTTGGGCAGTGTTTAAATCCCCATCTGTATCCACGACTGTTATGATTTCATATTGTTTTGTTTAAATGCGAATTAGTTTAGAGTGTAGTTAGTTTCCTATGTTTCTGTGGCTATTGAAGTATTAGTGTGTTTGTATTTCACATGCTAATTAGTTTTGGACCGGCGTTAGGTCACTATATGTCTCCCCGACTATTGCGATTTTACGCTTTTGTGGATTACTCTCTTATTTTTTAGGGTGTGGTTAGTTGACTATATGTCTCGACTTTTAGGGTGTTGCCTTATTTGTCTTTTTATATGCTAATTAATTTTGTTCTATTTCTATTTTAGATGCTAAATAGTTTAACTGCGCTTACTTGACTGTTTGCGCGACAAATAGGCTGTTACGTCGCTTGTAGTTTACAACTAATCAGCTTAGACTTGTGGTTAGGTGACTGTGTGTCTCCCCAATATTGGTATTTACGGTGTTTTTATTTACATTCTAATTAGTTTAGGCTGGCGTTAGGTTACTATTCTTCTACCCATTTATTTGGAATTTAAGGTGTTTTTGTATTTTATATGCTTATTTTTTTAGGCTATCCTTAGTTGACTATGAGTCTCCTCGGCTATTGGGGTGTTACTTTGTTTGTATTTTACATGATAATTACTTTTGGCGGGGATTATATCACTATGTATCTGAATATTGAGATTTTAGGCTGTTTGTATTTTACATACAAATAATTTAGGCTGGTGTTAAGTTACTATCTATATTCCTGACTATTCGGATATTACTGTCTTTGTATTTTACATGTTTATTAGGTCAGACTGGGATTATATCACAATATATATCCCGCCTATTGTGATTTTACGGCGTTTTTTATACATGCTAATTATCTTAAGCTCTTATGTCTATTTCATCCCTGGTAATTGCGATTTTACGGCGTTGGAATTTTTACATGTTAATTAGATTAGACTGGGGGTTAAGTTACTATGTCTATCCCTGACTCTTGTGATTTTATTGTGTTTTTATTTCACAGGCTAATTAGTTTAGGCTGACATTAGATCGTGATATGTATCTCCCGACTAATGTGATTCTACAGCGTTTGTATTTTCCATGCTAATTAGTTAGGCTGTCGTTAATTCACTATGTATCTCCCCACCACTTGTGATTTTACGATGTTTGTACTTCATATACTTATTAGTTTAGGTTAGTTTTGGTTAGTTCACTACGCGTCTCCCCGATTGCAGAGATTTTAATGTGTTTATATTTTACATACTAATTACTTAAGTTTATGGCTAGGTAACTAGATCTCTCCCAACTATTGGGATTTTGCGATGTTTTTAGCTTATATGTTCATAAGTTTAGGCTGGGGAAATGACGGTGTCTCTTCCAGCTTTGGGGATTTCATGTTGATTATATTTTGCATGACAATTAGTTTAAGCTGGGGTTAGGTCACTATGTATTTGCTTCAAAATTTTGATTTTACTGCGTTTATATTTTACATGCTTAGGCTGGAGTTATATCATTATTTGTTTCCCAACTATTGGGATTTTACGATGTTTATGGTTTATATGGTTATTATTTCAGGCTGGGGCTAAGTCACTTTGTGTCTCCCAGATTATTGAGATTTTACGATGTTTATATATTTCATGCTAAATACTTTAGGCTGGGGTTAGATCACTATGTCTATCTCTGACTATTGGGAATTTGCGGTCTTTGTATTTTATATGCTAATTTGTTTAGGCTTTAGTTAATTCACTATGTGGCTCCCTGAGTAATGGGATTTTACAGGGTGTGTATTTTATAGGCTAATTAGTTTAGGCAGTGATTAGATCACGATGTGTATCCGTGAATAAAGTGATTTTACTGGTTTTGTATTTTAAATGGTAATTCGCTCAAAGTGGGGCTTAGATCACTCCATCTATCCCTGACTTTGGGAATTTCACGGCGTTTGTGTTTTACAGACTAATTAGTTTGCACTGGTGTTAGTTAGGTCGCTGTTTCTTCCCAGTGTTTATATTTTACATGTTAAATAGTTTATTCTTGGGTTGGATTACTATGAGTCTCTTATAATACTGTGAATTTACGGCGTTTGTATTTTCTACGCTAATTAGTTTCGGCTGAGGTTATGTCACTATGTGTCGCTCCGACTATTATGATTGCAAAGTGTTTTTGTTCTAAATACTAATTAGGTTAGCGTAGCGTTAGATCAGCATGTGTCTCCCCGACTATTGAATTTACGGTGTTTAGATTTTCTATGTTAAATAGTTTAGGTTTGGGTTAGATCATTATGAGTATCCCCGACTACTGTGAATTTACGTCCTCTGTATTTTACACGCTAATTAGTTTAGGTTATGGTTATGTCACTGTGTTTCCCCGACTATTAGGATTTTTATGTGTTTGTATTTTACATGCTAATTAGTTTACGCTGGAGTTACGTCATTATGTATTTATCTTACTATTAACATTTTACCGATTTTCTATTTTACATGCTAATTAGATTGGGCTGGGATTAGGTTACAACGTGTCTTCTGGAATATTGAAATTTTAAGGTGTTTATATTTCATGTGTTAAATAGTACGAGTATATCCTTGTGTTAGATCATTAGGAGTCTCCCAGACTTCTGTGATTTTACAGTGTTTGTATTTTATACGCTAAGTAGTTTAGGCTGAGTTTATGTCACTATGAGTATCCCCGAATACTGTGAATTTACTTATTTTTTTACCCGCTAATTAGTTCCGGTTGTGGTTGTATCACTATGTGTCTCCTTGACTATTGAGATTTCAAGGTATTTGTATTGTAAAGGGTGTTCCATTAAGACCGATCGAAGTTTGCAGTAAATAAAATAGGTGTCTGGATCTTGGGTCATATTCTCGCGCACTGCAGCAATGTTTTCAGCTGAACGGCGTAGACGAGCACGCAATGGCGTTTACTTATCTGGCACCGACCCCGTTTGTTTGAATTTACGAACAATTTTCCCAATTGCACTCTCGGTTGGTCGATTATGTTGACCCCCAAAATCGCTAAGTGCCCGAAATGCGTTTCTGTTTGAACGTCCATTTTCGTAATAGGCTTCGATAACTTTAACACGTTGTCCGATTGTTAATCTTTCCATGGTTGAAATTGCTAAAGACTGAAGTTGTTAAATCTGAAAGAAAAAGAAAAAAATCCCTAGAAGCTTAAACTTAACTCACATTTAAATTCGGTATAAGTTATTGGAACACCCTTTGCATGCTAATTAGTTTTGGCTGGGGTCTGATCATTATGTATTTCACCTACTATTGAGATTTTCGCTGCTTATATTTTACATGTTAAAATATTTAGTCTGAGTTTACATCACTATGTGCGAACTTGACTATTCAGCTTTTACTGTGTTTATATTTTACATGCTAAATAGTTTAGGCTGGGGTTAGATCACTATATGCCTCCAACTCTACGTTGATTTTACAGCATTTATATTTTACACGATAATACGAGGGGCGGTCAATAAGTTTTGCAATTCGGATATAAGGAAACGAGACATGAGGAAAAGTGCTTTATTATTTTTCAATATAACTACCCTCGACTTCACTGCACTTGCGCCACTTGTCCCTGAGGCTTCGAATTCCCGACAACCAGAAATCTCCCGACTACTGTTCAATCCACTCCTGGATGGAGAGCTGGACATCTTCATCGTCCCCAAATCGGCGTCCACGCAGTGCAGCAGAATAAAAAGTAGTCGCTAGCGGCCTAGATCTGGACTGTAGGGGGGATGGTTGAGCTCCTCTAATCCGCACTCGCGCAGGGCAGCTTGTGCAACTCTGGCCTTGTGGACTTTGACGACGTTGAAGTCGATCATGGGGCGTGAGGTTTCTAGGGACCCATTGGGCAGAGACTTTGGTCATGGCCAAATTGTGGTGGATGATGTTCATAACAGTTCCATGTGATATTTCAAGTTCTCGCTTGATTGCTTCGACCTTCACCCGTCGATTTTCAAGGATCATCATCTCCACACGGGCCACATTGTCCTCGTTGGTCACGTCTGACGGGCGTCCTGGACGAGGGTCATCTTCAAGAGACTCACGACCATGGCGGAACTCCCTATTCCAGCAAGCAATGGTTGCATAGGAAGGGGCGGTGTCGGTGTACACTGCAACCATGCGTTCATGGATCTCTTTTGCATTCTTGCCTTACTTAGTAAAAAAATTGATCACTGCGTGGTGCTCAACCTTTTTCCATTGTTGAAAAATTTGTGACTGACGATCTGCGATCAGCTACTGCTTCTTAAATAGACGAGGCAGGAGCGTGCGCCTGCAGGTCCTGACTTGTTATAACTTGTCATAACACCTCCACAAACAGCCATCCCCCTTCCTCTGTTTTTCCCTACCGATTCGCAAAACTTATTGACCGCCCCTCGTATGTTTAGCCTGTAGCTATGTATTTGGCTCTCCCCGAATATCGAAATCTAATAGTGTTTATAATTTAAATACCTAATGGTATAGTGGGGGTTTAGGGCACTATGTCTATCACCGGCTATTGAAATTTGGCAGTGTTTGCATTTTATATTATAATTAGTTTGATTTGTGGTTAGGCCTCTGTGTCTTTACCTCTATTGGGACTCTATGGTGTTTTGATTTTACATGACCCCGTAAGGGGCGCGGCGATTTGCCATCCTGGCCGCCGTGCTGACGGGATCCAGCGCCCCGTCCGGCCCCAGCTTAGCCTCTCTTCCTTCCTTCAGAAGCCTGTATTCCTATCCTACCTCGTCGCTTTTCATACAACCTCTCCCACAACTTTCTCTGGTCAGCCTCTAATTTCACAGGGTAGAAGCTGACCTTCTTCTCAGCCAATCGTCCCGGATAGGGGCTGAGGGGGGAGGGGACAATGTCCGCTAACCCCTGAGCTCCGGTCTGAGGTGGTTGGCTTTTAACAACCTGCTTCATCCCCACCCATACCTACCTCACATCCCTTTTTCTTTCGTCTTCAAAATCTATCCGTTTTACGCCGTGTTCAAGGTGGAGCCGCCATGCCGAAGGACTGCCAGGCCACCAGGCGGGAGGGGTGGTCCCAAATGGCGGCGCCTGGCTCTGCCGGGCCTGTAAGCACCTCTTGCAGTGCGGGCTACTGCAAGAGGTGGTGAGCGATTGCGTCCCGTAAAACAAAGAGGGTCACCATGCCCAATGATGAAACAAAAAAACATCTCCCCTTAATTCCCCCTATAACAACAACGGAGCCGCCCTCGTGCAGCTCCACAGAAAAGATGGAGGTCCCCCCCCCCCTGTGCTTGCGCAGGGGACCCTCCATACCTCTTTAACCGGAGAGGAGGCTTACTCCTCTCCTACGCCTACGGGTGTAGGGGACTCCCCCTCACCCCCTTCTCTGGAGGTGCTTTCGGGCACCTCCCTATCTCCAGCGGCAGTCCCTCCTATGCTTTCTAAGGGGACTGCCAAGAAAGCCAGCAGGCAGCCCATTGCCGACCGCCCCTCGTACAAGCGGCTCGGTAGGGCAAACCCCCTTAGGGGGGAGAGGGAAGCCAGGCCCCTTCGGTCGCTTCCCTCAAAAGACCTGCTGGCAAAAATATTAAACCTCGCCGGGGTCAAGGCCTGTGCCTCCCCACCCCCGTAAGGGGCGCGGCGATTTGCCATCCTGGCCGCCGTGCTGACGGGATCCAGCGCCCCGTCCGGCCCCAGCTTAGCCTCTCTTCCTTCCTTCAGATAGCCTGTATTCCTATCCTACCTCGTCGCTTTTCATACAACCTCTCCCACAACTTTCTCTGGTCAGCCTCTAATTTCACAGGGTAGAAGCTGACCTTCTTCTCAGCCAATCGTCCCGGATCGGGGCTGAGGGGGGAGGGGACAATGTCCCCTAACCCCTGAGCTCCGGTCTGGGGTGGTTGGCTTTTAACAACCTGCTTCATCCCCACCCATACCTTCCTCACATCCCTTTTCCTCTCGTCTTCAAAATCTATCCGTTTTACGCCGTGTTCAAGGTGGAGCCGCCATGCCGAAGGACTGCCAGGCCACCAGGCGGGAGGGGTGGTCCCAAATGGCGGCGCCTGGCTCTGCCGGGCCTGTAAGCACCTCTTGCAGTGCGGGCTACTGCAAGAGGTGGTGAGCGATTGCGTCCCGTAAAACAAAGAGGGTCACCATGCCCAATGATGAAAAAAAAAACATCTCCCCTTAATTCCCCCTATAACAACAACGGAGCCGCCCTCGTGCAGCTCCACAGAAAAGATGGAGGTCCCCCCCCCTGTGCTTGCGCAGGGGACCCTCCATACCTCTTTAACCGGAGAGGAGGCTTACTCCTCTCCTACGCCTACGGGTGTAGGGGACTCCCCCTCACCCCCTTCTCTGGAGGTGCTTTCGGGCACCTCCCTATCTCCAGCGGCAGTCCCTCCTATGCTTTCTAAGGGGACTGCCAAGAAAGCCAGCAGGCCACCCTTAGCCAGCCGCTCCACATCAAAGCGGCTCGGTAGGGCAAACCCCCTTAGGGGGGAGAGGGAAGCCAGGCCCCTTCGGTCGCTTCCCTCAAAAGACCTGCTGGCAAAAATATTAAACCTTGCCGGGGTCAAGGCCTGTGCCTCCCCACTAAAGACTTATGACGCTGCCAAGGGGACCTGCGATGTCCTGGGAGGGGATGGCCAATTGGAGGCCCCTCCTGTGATAGACATGGTCCTTGAGGAAAACCAGCCTCAGACGGTAGGGCCTTCCATGGGGGGGAATCCGGGCTTGGCGCAAAGCACCGAACCCGAATCCGCCCCTATGCAAGGTCCTCATCAAACGGCTGTGGATTCTCAGGCAGGACAAGGAGGGGAGGGATCTCCTCCGGATGAATCCCCTGCGCCCACCGGGACCTTCTCCATTTCAGAGAAGGACCTGGCTGAGGCCGGTCCATCTGGCCTGGGGGCTTCTACCGGCGGGGGTGAAAAGCGGGTTCATTCCCCGCCCTCCTCTCCTAAAAAGAAGAAAAAGACAAGAAAGACGAAAAAGACTCGGGGCTCCTATCCATCCGCGGGGGCTGCGGGGACGGATGGGTCTGCTGCCACTTTGGTAGGCGACCAAGCCAAGATCGGCACATCCGGCCCCTCTACCCCCTCGTGTGCGGAGCCCCTGACTAAGACCAAGAGTGCACAGGGCGGAGCCTCGATGACATCGGGGCCCCTCATTCAGAGGTTACCTGGCGTTTTCGAGCCCGCTGGCTTCAAACGCTTCCTCGTTATTCGCTCCACTGATGGCACCATGTTGTCCAAGGGCAACATGATCCATCAGAGGGTAGGATTAGCTAGTGCAATTGGTAGAGAGCCGAAGGTAACCCGTTTCTCGGACGGGAGCCTTCTGGCGAATGCGGCGAATCCCGCCGAGGCGACCAAGATAAGTGCTCTTCGGACACTTCATGGCACCCAGGTGAGTGTGACGCCGCACTCTACCATGAACTTTGTAAAAGGAGTAGTTTATGCGAGGGAACTCGTTGACTACTCCATAGAAGACATCACCCTAGAGCTGGCCGACCATGGGGTGGTCAAGGTCGAACGTGTGATGAGAAAACAGGGAGGGGCCTCGAGACCCACCCCTACACTCTTCGTCACGTTCGACTGTGACAGGCTCCCTGAGTCGGTGCGTGCCGGTTGGTACCGCTACCGCGTGAAGGCATTCGTGCCACTGCCGCGGCGGTGCTATTACTGTCACCGCTTCGGCCACACGAATCGATCATGTAGACGTGCAAAATCGGGGTCACCCGAAGTCTGTGTAAATTGCTCCAAGGTCGCACACGATAAGTCCAAATCGTGTGTGGCCAAGTGTGTCAATTGCGGAGAGCCGCACCCTGCTTCTTCGAAGCAATGTGGTGCATATCTCCTTGAGAAAGAAATCCTGGCCATTCAGGCCCAGGATCGACTCTCATTCCGCGAGGCTAAGGACTTGGTCCTGGCGCGCCCGGCTCTGCCTGGGACGTCATATGCCTCAATAGTTAGAAAAGCACCCTCTGCTCCTGGCCCATCCAGGCTAACGAGCACGGTTGTTTCCGCGCCCATTCGGAGCCCTTCTGCGGGCTCTACCCAACCCGGGCGCTCCCCTGGTAGAGCTGGCGGCAAAAAGGGTTCACACCCAGCCCCGGCTAATACCAGGGCTCCCCCCTCTTCCCCCAGCGTGACCGTTTCCCGTAAGGCGAAACAGCCACGCGCCTCCACAGAGTCGTTAGACTCACAGGAGGCAACACCCCTGAAGATGGTCGCTAGGCCATCTTCCGGGGTTCCTAAAGCTGTTCCCCGAAAGGAGGACAGCAACAAAGGAGCTTCGGCCCCTTCGCCCACGCCCCGAGGTGGAGCGAGTGGCTCGGAGACGGTGGTTCCTCGAAAAGAGGGCCCCCCGCCTCCCAAGCCGCAACGCCCGCCTAAGGTTTCGAGGCGGAGGGAGGAAAAGACTCGCATGGCGAGCCCAACCTCCCCCAATAAGTCCTCGAAGGCGACAGCGCCTTCAGCGCTTTGTCCGGCCAACAGCGCCCGGGGTTCTGCCCCCGGGAAGCGTACGGCCATTCCCGTGACGGGCTTCAATTCGAGGAGGGCCCCCGCGTCTCCTCCGAGCTAGGCCTGGAGGGCATATTCCTTCAATGGAATTGCCGTGGACTCCGGGCCAACTGGGAGGAGCTGCGGAGGCTCGTCTCGTCCCGTTCCCCGTTAGCTATTTTTTTGCATGAGACCATGCTAGGCGCGTGCCCGCTGCCTGCCCTCCCGGGGTATAAGGGTCTTGCGACCCCACCACCGCGGGATGGCCGGGCTGGGGGATGCGCGGTTTACACCCGGCATGATGTCTCCGTTCTTCCTTTCTCTTTAGATACCTCCTTTCAGGCAGTGGCTGTGCAGCTGCACCTGGATAGGAGGTATACTATCATTTCTGCGTACATTCCACCGTCAGCTGACTTCGACGCGGGGGACTTCCGCCGCGTCGTGGCACGGTTGCCGAGGCCCTATCTCTTGCTTGGAGATCTGAACGGCAGGCATCCTCTCTGGGGAGATTACTTCATAAATCCCAGGGGACAAGTCCTTGCCGATCTGATCGAAGAGCTTGAGATGGGTGTCCTAAACGTGGATGAGTTTACGCATCACTGTCCGAGAACCGCTTCATTTTCTTGCCTTGACCTATTTTTGTGCTCTTCAGATGCACAGCCTGATTTTGATTGGGGGGTGGTCGATGACCTCCATGGTAGTGATCACTTTCCCATTCAAATATCATTTTCAGGGCAACTGCCGCCTGAGAGACCACCTCGGTGGTGCTTGGCGCGGGCGCGGTGGCCTGCATTTCAGGAAATGACTGAATTCTCTATCTCAGTCGAGGAGTTTAGGTCGGTAGATGAGGCCGTTGAGTTCTTCTCCGGCAACCTCATCGCCGTAGGCCTGACTACTATTCCTAGGACGTCTGGCCGTTTTGCACGCCGACCACTCCCATGGTGGTCGGCCGAGTGTGAGACGGCCCTCAAACAGAAGCGTTATGCCTACATGCGCTATAAGCGCCGCCCGAACGATTTCACTGTCGCTGAATTTCGTCGGGCTAGGGCTAGGTTCCGGTATATTTCGACACACGCCCGCCGCTCTTCTTGGCGGGCATACGTGTCTTCACTTAACGGGAAGACCCCTTTAGCTGAGGTGTGGAAGCGAGTCAAAAGGATTCGGGGCAAGTTCTCGCAGGACCCCCCTCCCGTTCTCCAGGAGAATGGGACCGCAATCTCGGACCCCGCGTCCGTGGCGGAATCCTTAGCGACCGCTTTTTCCGCATTCTCTAGCCGTGATGCTGCTCCGCCAGCATTCAATGCACGTCGTGATGTCGCGGAAGGCCGCCGGCTGGACTTTACCTCCAGAGGCGGAGAACCCTTCAACGACAAGTTTACTTTGAGTGAGTTGCGTTCCGCTCTCGCTTCGTGCGCGGACACCGCCCATGGTCCGGACGATGTCCCGTACGCCATGCTTCGACACCTGGGTGAGCGAGGCATGGCCTTTCTGTTAGATTTGTTCAACAGGATCTGGGTGGAAGGTCTTCTCCCAGACTCCTGGCGAATCGCTACTGTGCTCGCCTTTCGCAAGCCGGGGAGAGATCACTCTACTCCGACCGGTTTCCGCCCAATCTCTCTAACCTCTTGCGTGTGCAAGTTGATGAAGAAATTGGTAAATATTAGATTAGCCTATTTCCTGGACAGCGGAGGCCATCTGTCTTCTGCACAGTGCGGCTTCCGTAAGTTCCACTCCACGTCGGATGCTCTGCTCCGACTGGAAAGTGCCGTCTGCGAGGCTTTCCTTCGTAGACAGCACTACGCCACGGTGTTTTTTGATCTGGAGAAGGCCTATGATACCGCATGGCGATACGGTATCATGGAGATTCTCCACACGATGGGGGCGAGGGGACGCCTCCCAATTTTTATATCTGAATTTTTGCGAGATCGTCGATTCCGCGTACGGGTGGGGGGAGCCCTCTCCGGCCCAAAGGAGCAGGAAGAGGGTGTCCCGCAGGGAAGTGTCCTCAGTGTCACACTCTTTGCCCTGAGCATCAACGGCATCACCTCGGTGCTGCCGGAAGATGTTCTCGCTACGCTCTACGTGGACGACCTTTCGATCTCTTTTGGCGCGGCCCAGATGCCAACTCTGGAGCGTCGACTCCAACAGGCATTGAACCGCGTCTCTCGCTATGCCGAAGCGCACAGGTTTCGGTTTTCTTTGGCCAAGACTAAGGTGGTGCACTTCTGCCGCCATCCACGGCTTCACCCCGACCCAGATTTGTTTCTTAATGGGGTGCGCCTGGATGTGGTTGAGTCGCACCGTTTCCTTGGTCTTGTATTCGACCGACGCCTCACCTGGGAGGCTCATATTCGCAGCCTTAGGGTCTCTTGTACCCGCGCCATGGACATTCTCCGTTCCGTGACGTTCAGCGCTTGGGGCGCTGATAGGGCTACCGCCTTACTTTTTTATCGATCGTTTGTTCGCTCGAAGCTCGACTACGGATGCGAGTTTTATGCATCCGCAGCCGAACGTTTATTGCGGAAGGTGGATTCGATCCACCACACCGGCCTTCGCCTCGCGACCGGTGCCTTCCGCACTTCCCCCATTGAGAGCCTGTTGGTCGATACTGGGGAGATGCCACTCGCTCTGCGCCGCGTGCAGTGCATCACTCGCCTGTACGCGCGAGCCCGGCGCCTCCCTCAGTCGCAAACAGCTCTCACTGCATCCGCAGCTGATCTCGATGGTGCCTATGCCGCCGAGAGACGCCAGTCATACCCTAAGCCGTTTAGGTTTAGGGCCAGGAAACTCCTTCGAGAGGTAGATATAGCTCTCGGGCCGGTGGCGCCCCTGGTTCTGCCCAGGACGCCACCCTGGAGGGTACCACGTTTGGCTATTTGTCGCCACGCCTCTGCTCCCAAAGCTTGTACTGCGCCGGGAGTATTGCGTTCGACCTTTTTGGAGCACACATCGTGTCACGCTAGTACCGTGCCAGTGTATACGGATGGCTCCAAGTCCCAAGAGGGGGTCGGCTTCCACGCCGTATCCCCTCTGTTTGAAGTCAGCGGGGCTCTACCAGGCGCTGCGTCTGTCTTCACGGCCGAGCTGGTGGCAATACACCACTCGGTACGGGAGATTACGCGACGTGCCCGGTTCGGAGACCGGATTGTGATCTATAGCGACTCACAAAGCGCCCTGAGTGCTCTCGGGGCATTGGAATCTCCGCATCCCCTGGTTCGCGATATCCGTGACGCCACGGTTTTGGCGAGCCGGGCAGATGTCGAGATTATCTTCTGCTGGGTTCCTGGACATGTAGGAATTGCGGGGAATGAGCGCGCCGATGAGGGCGCCAAAGAGTCCGCGAGGACTCTGCGACCGGACCAGCGTTTCGCTCTTCCTCACACCGACTACATGGCAGGAATAAGGGCAGCTCTTCGGACTGCTTGGCAAAGAAGATGGGAGACGGTCGAAGGGAACTTAAAGTTGCGTGCCATTGCGCCGCGACTGTTCCCATGGACCTATCCCCCAATGCCGCGGCGGCTTCAGGTTGCTTTCTGTCGTCTCCGAATCGGACACACTCGTGTGACGCATCGCTATCTGATGGAGCGCTCGCCTGCGCCCTATTGCAATGACTGCGTCGTCCCGCAGACTGTTCGGCACATTCTTGTCGAATGTCCCAGTCTGGGTGATCTTCGCGCACGATACCTGTCCCAGTACCGGGATGGGCGGGGTCGCTACCGCCTGTCCCTTGTGCTCGGGACAGATTCGTGCACACTGACTTGTGGACTTGTTGACTTCTTGGGGGAGGCCGGCCTTCTCCCTATTATTTAAGCAAGGTTTGTTTGTTTTGTTTTTTGTTGTTGTTTTCTGTTGTTTTTTTGCATTTTTTTTTTTTTTTTTTTTTTTCTTTAGTTGCATGCTCCTGCGCCGGGGGGACCTCTCCCCGACGCACCAGCTTGCTTCCTTTCCTCCTTTTGGGGTGTTGTTTTTTTTTTTTTTCTCTCTTTAATTTCATTTTAAAGTAGCCTAGAACTAGGCCAGTTTTAATACGGCGACTAATGCCCAAGTAGGCAGTCGCCAGATGAGCTCTTAAAAAAAAAAAAAAAAAAAAATGATTTTACATGATAATTAGTTAGCTGTTGGTTAATGTGATGTACAGAGTTTTATTTTATACTAATTAGTTAGGGTGGGTTAGTTTAGGTTTAGTCAATTGACTGCGTTTCTTGGATTATTTGCATTTTACGGTGTTTGCATTTTACACGCTAATTGGTTTAACCTGGGTTATGTCCCTCAGTGTCTTCTTGACTATTGATATTTTACGGTGTTTTTATTTTACTTGCTAAATAGTTTAGGCTGGGTTTATATCACTTGAATTTCTCCCAATACAGTGATTTTAAGGTTTCTGTATTTTTCATGCTAATTAGTTCAGAGTAGGGTTATATCTCCATGTGTCTCCCCAACTATTGAGACTTTACGGTGTTTATATTTTACATCTCAAAATGTTTAGGCTGGGATTATATGACTGTAGGTTTCTACGGCTACTTTCATTTTACAGCGTTTATATTTTACACGCTAATGAGTTTAGTCTGTGGCTATGTCACTATGTGTCTCCCCGAATATTGCAATTTTGCCCTGTTAATTTACTATGCGTATCCTTGACTCTTGGAATTTTATGGTGTTTTTATTTTAATGCTAATTAGTGTAGTTTGTGTTTTGGTCACTATGTGTCTCCCGGTATTATTGAGATTTTGTATTGTTTGTACTCGTATATTACATGCTAAGAGCATTAAATTAGGTCGGGGATTCATTTCTATCTTTGACAATTTTGATTTTACCGTGTTTATATTTTAATTAGCTTAGGTTTCTATGCGTCTACCCGACTATTGGAATATTACAGTGTTTTTATTTTATATTCGAATTCGTTTAGACTTTAGACTAGGGTTAGGTCACTGTCTCTCCCCGACTATTCGTACTTTACTTGAAATTCTCCAAATACAGTGCCCCGTAAGGGGCGCGGCGATTTGCCATCCTGGCCGCCGTGCTGACGGGATCCAGCGCTCCGTCCGGCCCCAGCTTAGCCTCTCTTCCTTCCTTCAGATAGCCTGTATATCTCTCCTACCTCGTCGCTTTTCATACAACCTCTCCCACAACTTTCTCTGGTCAGCCTCTAATTTCACAGGGTAGAAGCTGACCTTCTTCTAAGCCAATCGTCCCGAATCGGGGCTGAGGGGGGAGGGGACAATGTCCCTTAACCCCTGAGCTCCGGTCTGGGGTGGCTGGTTTTTAACTACCTGCTTTATCCCCACCCATACCTTCCCAACATCCCTTTTCCTCTCGTCTTCAAAATCTATCATTTTTACGCCGTGTCTAAGGTGGAGCCGCCATGCCGATGGACTGCCAGGCCACCAAGCGGGAGGGGTGGTCCCAAATGGCGGCGCCTGGCTCTGCCGGGCCTGCAAGCACCTCTTGCAGTGCGGGCAACTGTGAGAGGTGGTGAGCTGTTGCGTTCCGTGTAAATAAGAGGGTCACCATGCCCAATGATGATTATCAAAAAAAAAACCAACCCCCAACTTCCCCAAGAACAACGGAGCCGCCCTCGGGCAGCTCCACCAAAAAAATGGAGGTCCCCCTCCTTGTGCTTGCGCAGGGGACCCTCCATACTTCTTTAACCGGAGAGGAGGCTTACTCCTCTCCTACGCCTACGGGTGTAGGGGACTTCCCCTCACTCCCTTCTCTGGAGGTGCTTTCGGGCACCTCCCTATTTCCAGCGGCAGTCCCTCCTTTTCTTTCTAAGGGGACTGCCAAGAAAGCCAGCAGGCAGCCCATTGCCGACCGCCCCTCGTACAAGCGGCTCGGTAGGGCAAACCCCCTTAGGGGGGAGAGGGAAGCCAGGCCCCTTCGGTCGCTTCCCTCAAAAGACCTGCTGGCAAGGATATTAAACCTTGCCAGGGTTAAGGCTTGTGCCTCCCCACAAATGACTCTTGACGCTGTCAAGGGGACCTGCGATGTCCTGGGAGGGGATGGCCAACTGGAGGCCCCTCCTGTGATAGACATGGTCCTTGAGGAGACCCAGCCTCAGAGGTTAGGGCCTTCCATGGGGGGGAATCCGGGCTCGGCGCCAAGCACCGAACCCGAGTCCGCCCCTATGCAAGGTCCCCCTCAAACGGCTGAGGGCTCCGAGGCAATACAAGGAGGGGAGGGATCTCCTCCGACAGGTGCCCCCACGACTACCAGGAACTTCTCCATTTCGGAGAGGGACCTGGCTGAAACCGGCCCATCTGGCATGGGGGCTTCTGCCGGCGGAGGTAAGAAGCGGGTTCATTCCCCGCCCTCCTCTCCAAAAAAGAAAAAGACTAGAAAGACAAAGAGGACTCGGGGCTCCTCTCCATCCGCGGGGGCTGCAGGGACGGATAGGTCTGCTGCCACTTTGGTAGGCGACCAAGCCAAGATCGGCACATCCGGCCCCTCTACCCCCTCGTGTGCAGAGCCCCTGACCAAGACTAACACCAAATGTGCACAGGGCGGAGCCTCGATGACATCGGGGCCCCTCATTCAGAGGTTACCTGGCGTTTTCGAGCCCGCTGGCTTCAAACGCTTCCTCGTTATTCGCTCCACTGATGGCACCATGTTGTCCAAGGGCAACATGATCCATCAGAGGAGAGGATTAGCTAGTGCAATTGGTAGAGAGCCGAATGTGACCCGTTTCTCGGACGGCAGCCTTCTGGCGAATGCGGCGAATCCCGCCGAGGCGGCCAAGATAAGTGCTCTTCGGACACTTTATGGCACCCCGGTGAGTGTGACGCCGCACTCTACCATGAACTTTGTAAAAGGAGTAGTTTATGCGAGGGAACTCGTTGACTTCTCCATTGAGGACATCACCCTAGAGCTGGCCGACCATGGGGCGGTCAAGGTCGAACGTGTGATGAGAAAACAGGGAGGGGCCTCGAGACCCACCCCTACACTCTTCGTCACGTTCGACTGTGACAAGCTCCCTGAGTCGGTGCGTGCCAGGTGGGACCGCTACCGCGTGAAGGCATTCGTGCCACTGCCGCGGCGGTGCTATTACTGTCACCGCTTCGGCCATACGAATCGCTCATGTAGACGTGCAAAGTCGGGGTCACCCGAAGTCTGTGTAAATTGCTCCAAGGTCGCACACGATGAGTCCAAACCGTGTGTGGCCAAGTGTGTCAATTGCGGAGAGCCGCACCCTGCTTCTTTGAAGCAATGTGGTGAATATCTCCTGAAGAAAGAAATCCTGGCCGTTCAGGCCCAGGATAGACTCTCATTCCGCGAGGCTAAGGACTTGGTCCTGGCGCGCCCAGCTCTGCCTGGGACGTCATATGCCTCAGTAGTTCGAAAGGCACCCTCTACTCCTGGCCCATCCAGGCCAACGAGCAAGGTTGTTTCCGCGCCCATTCGGAGCCCTTCTGCGGGCTCTACCCAACCCGGGCGCTCCCCTGGTAAAGCTGGCGGCAAAAAGGGTTCATACCCAGCCCCGGCTAAAACTAGGGCTCCCCCCTCTTCCCCTAGCGTGACCGTTTCCCTTAAGGCGAAACGGCCACGCGCCTCCACAGAGTCGTTAGACTCACGGGAGGCAACACCCCTGAAGATGGTCGCTAGGCCATCTTCAGGGGTTCCTAAAGCTGTCCCCCGAAAGGAGGACAGCAACAAAAAAGCTTCGGCTCCTTCGCCCACGCCCCGAGGTGGAGCGAGTGGCTCGGAGACGGAGGTTCCTCGAAAAGAGGCCCCCCCCGCCTCCGAACCCGCAGCGCCCGCCTAAGGTTTCGAGGCGGAGGGAGGAAAAGACTCGCATGGCGAGCCCAACCTCCCCCAATAAGTCCTCGAAGGCGACAGCGCCTCCAGCGCTTTGTCCGGCCAACAGCGCCCGGGGTTCTGCCCCCGGGAAGCGTACGGCCATTCCCGTGAGGGTCTTCAATTCGAGGAGGGCCCCCGCGTCTCCTCCGAGCTAGGCCTGGAGGGTATATTCCTTCAATGGAATTGCCGTGGACTCCGGGCCAACTGGGAGGAGCTGCGGAGGCTCGCCTCGTCACGTTCCCCGTTAGCTATTTTTTTGCAGGAGACCATGCTAGGCGCGTGCCCCCTGCCTGCCCTCCCGGGGTATAAGGGTCTTGCGACCCCACCACCACGGGATGGCCGGGCTGGGGGATGCGCGGTTTACACCTGGCATGATGTCTCCGTTCTTCCTTTCTCTTTAGATACCTCCTTTCAGGCAGTGGCTGTGCAGCTACACCTGGATAGGAGGTATACTATCATTTCTGCGTACATTCCACCGTCAGCTGACTTCGACGCGGGGGACTTCCGCCGCGTCGTGGCACGGTTGCCGAGGCCCTATCTCTTGCTTGGAGATCTGAACAGCAGGCATCCTCTCTGGGGAGATTACTCCATAAATTCCAGGGGACAAGTCCTTGCCGATCTGATCGAAGAGCTTGAGATGGGTGTCCTAAACGTGGATGAGTTTACGCATCACTGTCCGAGAACCGCTTCCTTTTCTTGCCTTGACCTATCTTTGTGCTCTTCGGATGCACAGCCTGATTTTGATTGGGGGGTGGTCGATGACCTCCATGGTAGTGATCACTTTTCCATTCAAATATCATTTTTAGGGCAACTGCCGCCTGAGAGATCACCTCGGTGGTGCTTGGCGCGGGCGCGGTGGCCCGCATTTCAGGAAATGACTGAATTCTCTATCTCAGTCGAGGAGTTTAGGTCGGTAGATGAGGCCGTTGAGTTCTTCTCCGGCAACCTCATCGCCGTGGGCCTGACTACTATTCCTAGGACGTCTGGCCGTTTTGCACGCCGACCACTCCCATGGTGGTGTGCCGAGTGTGAGACGGCCCTCAAACAGAAGCGTTATGCCTACATGCGCTATAAGCGCCGCCCGAACGACTTCACTGTCGCTGAATTTCGTCGGGCTAGGGCTAGGTTCCGGTATATTTCGAAGCACGCCCGCCGCTCTTCTTTTCGGGCATACGTGTCTTCACTTAACGGGAAGACCCCTTTAGCTGAGGTGTGGAAGCGAGTCAAAAAGCATTCGGGGCAAGTTCTCGCAGGACCCCCCTCCCGTTCTCCATGAGAATGGGACCGCAATCTCAGACCACGCGTCCGTGGCGGAATCCTTAGCGACCGCTTTTTCCGCATTCTCTAGCAGGGATGCTGCCACGCCAGCATTCAATGCACGTCGTGATGTCGCGGAAGGCTGCCGGCTGGACTTTACCTCCAGAGGCGGAGAACCCTTCAACGACAAGTTTACTGTAAGCGAGTTGCGTTCCGCTCTCTCTTCGGCCGCTGACACCGCCCATGGTCCCGACGATGTCCCGTATGCCATGCTTCGACATCTAGGTGAGCGAGGCATGGCCTTTCTATTAGATTTGTTCAACAGGATCTGGGTGGAAGGTCTTCTCCTAGACTCCTGGCGAATCGCTACTGTGCTCGCCTTTCGCAAGCCGGGGAGAGATCACTCTACTCCGACCGGTTTCCGCCCAATCTCTCTAACCTCTTGCGTGTCCAAGTTGATGGAGAAATTGGTAAATGTTAGATTAGCCTTTTTCCTGGACAGCGGAGGCCATCTGTCTTCCGCACAGTGCGGCTTCCGCAAGTTCCACTCCACGTCGGATGCTCTGCTCCGACTGGAAAATGCCGTCTGCGAGGCTTTCCTTCGTAGACAGCACTACGCCACGGTGTTTTTCGATCTGGAGAAGGCCTATGATACCGCATGGCGATACGGTATCATGGAGATTCTCCACACGATGGGGGCGAGGGGACGCCTCCCAATTTTTATATCTGAATTTTTGCGAGATCGTCGATTCCGCGTACGGGTGGGGGGAGCCCTCTTCGGCCCAAAGGAGCAGGAAGAGGGTGCCCCGCAGGGAAGTATCCTCAGTGTTACACTCTTTGCTCTGAGCATCAACGGCATCACCTCGGTGCTTTCACAAGATGTTCTCGCTACGCTCTACGTGGACGACCTTTCGATCTCTTTTGGCGCGGCCCAGATGCCAACTCTGGAGCGTCGACTCCAACAGGCATTGAACCGCGTCTCTCGCTATGCCGAAGCGCACAGGTTTCGGTTTTCTTTGGCCAAGACTAAGGGGGTGCACTTCTGCCGCCATCCACGGCTTCACCCCGACCCGGATTTGTTTCTTAATGGGGTGCGCCTGGATGTGGTTGAGTCGCACCGTTTCCTTGGTCTTGTATTCGACCGACGCCTCACCTGGGAGGCTCATATTCGCAGCCTTAGGGTCTCTTGTACCCGCGCCATGGACATTCTCCGTTCCGTGACGTTCAGCGCTTGGGACGCTGATAGGGCTACCGCCTTACTTTTTTATCGATCCTTTGTTCGTTCGAAGCTCGACTACGGATGCGAGTTTTATGCATCCGCAGCCGAGCGTTTATTGCGGAAGGTGGATTCAATCCACCACACCGGCCTTCGCCTTGCGACCGGTGCCTTCCGCACTTTCCCCATTGAGAGCCTGTTGGTCGATGCTGGGGAGATGCCACTCGCTCTGCGCCGCGTGCAGTGCATCACTCGCCTGTACGCGCGAGCCCGGCGCCTCCCTCAGTCGCAAACAGCTCTCACTGCATCCGCAGCTGATCTCGATGGTGCCTATGCCACCGAGAGACGCCAGTCATACCCTAAGCCCTTTGGGTTTAGGGCCAGGAAACTCCTTCGAGAGGTAGATATAGCTCTCGCACCGGTGGCGCCCCTGGTTCTGCCCAGGACGCCACCCTGGAGGGTACCACATTTGGCTATTTGTCGCCACGCCTCTGCTCCCAAAGCTTGTACTGCGCCGGGAGTATTGCGTTCGACATTTTTGGAGCACACATCGTGTCACGCTGGTACCGTGCCAGTGTATACGGATGGCTCCAAGTCCCAAGAGGGGGTCGGCTTCCACGCCGTATCCCCTCTGTTTGAAGTCAGCGGGGCTCTACCAGGCGCTGCGTCTGTCTTCACGGCCGAGCTGGTGGCAATACACCACTCGGTACGGGAGATTACGCGACGTGCCCGGTTCGGAGACCGGATTGTGATCTATAGCGACTCACAAAGCGCCCTGAGTGCTCTCGGGGCATTGGAATCTCCGCATCCCCTGGTTCGCGATATCCGTGACGCCACGGTTTTGGCGAGCCGGGCAGATGTCGAGATTATCTTCTGCTGGGTTCCTGGACATGTAGGAATTGCGGGGAATGAGCGCGCCGATGAGGGCGCCAAAGAGTCCGCGAGGACTCTGCGACCGGACCAGCGTTTCGCTCTTCCTCACACCGACTACATGGCAGGAATACGGGCAGCTCTTCGGACTGCTTGGCAAAGAAGATGGGAGACGGTCGAAGGGAACTTAAAGTTGCGTGCCATTGCGCCGCGACTGTTCCCATGGACCTATCCCCCAATGCCGCGGCGGCTTCAGGTTGCTTTCTGTCGTCTCCGAATCGGACACACTCGTGTGACGCATCGCTATCTGATGGAGCGCTCGCCTGCGCCCTATTGCAACGACTGCAATAGACTTTTCGGCACATTCTTGTCGAATGTCCCAGTCTGGATGATCTTCGCGCACGATACCTGTCCCAGTACCGGGATGGGCGGGGTCGCTACCGCCTGTCCCTTGTGCTCGGGACAGATTCGTGCACACTGACTTGTGGACTTGTTGACTTCTTGGGGGAGGCCGGCCTTCTCCCTATTATTTAAGCAAGGTTTGTTTGTTTTGTTTTTTGTTGTTGTTTTTTGTTGTTTTTTTGCATTTTTTGTTTTTTGTTTGTTTTTTTTCTTTAGTTGCACGCTCCTGCGCCGGGGGACCTCTCCCCGACGCACCAGCTTGCTTCCTTTCCCCCTTTTGGGGTGTTTTTTTTTTTTTTTTTAATTTTATTTTAAAGTAGCCTAGAACTAGGCCAGTTTTAATACGGCGACTAATGCCCAAGTAGGCAGTCGCCAGATGAGCTCTTAAAAAAAAAAAATTAAAAAAAAATAAATATTTCGATCCAGGTTTAAGGATCACTAGGTCTGTCTTTTTGGCCGATGTTTCTGCAGTGGATCTTAACTTTTTTTAAACTTTTTCTTTAGGTGAAGGTAGGGTGGGGTTGAGGGTTGGAAATCTTTTTCTCTTTTCCTCTCCACCGTTCTTTATAAGGAGCTTGATGTTTTTTCGTGTAGCCCCAATGGTCTCCTTATTGGGAAATACACTGATGGCTGCATGTCACCTGTCTGTGTCCTTATGAAATTCTTGGGGGACTCTACCTTCCCAGGGCACGATAAGACGTCATCATCCTTATGGAGTGCCAAGCGGAGCTTCAGGTTGGAGCCAGTGGCATTGTTTCTCTCCTGTTTCTCCATGTCGCCGTTACTTGACATGTTGTCGGTGTCTTGGTCTTTGTCCGCGGGGGTTCTGGAGTTGTAGATGCAGTATGTACTGCCTCCGTTACCAAGATGATTTTAGCCGGTGGTGGCACCTCCACCGAGTTCAAAGACTCGGAGGAGGAGCGACGTCTCTTTTGGTATGATAATTTTGTAGACAGGTCCCGTTTCGGCTTGGGCTCTGGAGCCTGGACTAAGTCTACCAGTAGTGACTCAGTTGAGTTGGCATGTGTGGTCGACTCTGCCTCGTTTTCTAGGGCACTAAATCTGTTCCTAACTGCCGCCGCAACAGATGCACCTTCTGGGGGCAGGACTGTGGCATTCTGTTTTGCGAGAGCAGCTTTTGTTTCTTTGGCAGGGCGGCTAGCAACGGTGGAGAAGGTATTCACTCATCCTTCCTTTCCCTGCGGAAACATCAGCTCTCTCCTAGCGCTCCCCAGACTGATTTTCTGTGAGTTCGCCAGATGTAGGATGTCCTGCTCAAATTTATAAGCTTTGCATTGCCGAAAATTCACAGGATGATCTTCGCTGCAGTGGAAGCAGTAAGCCTCTTTACTGCATTCCGCCGTGGCATGGTTGTCTAGGGCAGAGCAGTTGCTACATCGTGGTGCATCTTGACAGTGCCTGCTTCCATGCCCATAATTGCAGCACCAGTAGTATAGGAGGGGCTTTTCAGTGAAACGTTTCACCTTCATTGATTGAGGGCTAATCTTGATCCTGTCGAGTGCGAAGTATCCAAAGAAAACCAAGATTATCAGGTTTTTTGCCCCCTTCATATTTGTGACATGGTTCACATTGTCAGGGTACATCTCAAATATCTCCTCTTTGGAAGAGTCGAAAAGGTCTTAACTGTATATGCACCCCTTACTGAAGTTAAAGGTCTTGTAGGGCTTAGTGGTTTCAAGCATGCTATCAGATGGGCATGGGAGGTTGAAGAGTATTATTGCCTGGGTGACATCTTTGGCGTGAATGAGGTCTCCCTTTCCATGTTTTTTAGATGGCCTTCAGGGATGAGACATATATCTCTCTCCAGATACCGGACGGCTCTGATGGAATTGCCCTTTCCCTCTTTGTAGTAGGCAACGAAACAGTATGGGGTGCGTACTTTTCGTGGCCTTGTTGCCTTCTCTGTCAGATGCTCTTCAAATTTGTTTGGATAGTAGTCATGCTCTGTCTCTTCCAGATTACTTGATCTTATGAGTCTGACAGAGAAGTTCTTGTCGCATATGGGTAAAGAGGTTGCATGTTCAAGGGCTGTCTTAGTGACCTCCTCTGCCAGGAAGGCCACATAGCATCTGTTTGTGGTATCATTATTCTCGTAGATGATTCTGATTCTAGTTATGGTACCAAACCTTTTCATGATAGCGTGTATTGCATTCTATGTGAGGCATTGTAAGATATCAGTCATCATAAGTCTGTCTAGGTTTTATGATAATGCAGAGAACCCAGCAGGTGTCCTGCTGCCAACTTTCCCATTGTGGATTTCTGAAGCAGTGGGAGGTGCTTCCATCTGCTTCTCTTCAGCAGCACAATAGCCAGTAGATGATGTCTCGGGGCCCTGGTAGACCACCTCCCGAGGACCAGAATTTTTTTTACACCCATATGCATATTAATTTCCTGTTTGGCTCCAGAAGCCAAGAACCACTGCCTACTTGGTCTACGCAGGGACTGGGCGCTAGCCGACGAGGAAGGGGTACCTCGTGGCCAGGCCGACTGCTCGTTTTAAAAAGCAGGCCCCGTGATGCGAAAGTTTGTCTACACCCGTCTGACCCCAACCCCTATACGTGTCCCCAGCCCGGACACCCAACCATCTAGCACAGGACGACTCTAAAGAGTGATTCCTCCGGTTGGCTGCACTGTTGACCCGCGCACTGGAAGCCTAGGCTGGAGCCATTTGGTCTGTTTCCTAGCGGACAACCCGTCTAGTATGGGTAACCCTCTCCCCCACGATGGGTGGAGTAGGGGGCACAGCTTCTTCTAGCATGGCTTGCCAGTTTCTTGGCGACTAGACCAGTATGGGTAACCATCTCCCATAATGTTCAGCGGAGTAGGAAGATTGCCCCCTCCCCCCCATCCTAGCATGGCTTGCAGATCATCGGGACACGCAATCCCCCCAAAAACCACATAAAGGCGGCTCTCATTAGGGAGGTTATTATTTTACAAGTTATTACCTATGTCTGGAGTTAGGTTAGTCTTTCTCACCGTCTATTAGGAATTTACACTGTTTGCATTTTACATAGTAATTAATTTTGTTTGATGTAACTCACTATGTGTCTCCCCCTACTATTTAGGTTTTGCATTGTTTTTATTTTACTTGTTAATTAGTTTATTCTAAAGTTGTCACTATGGGTCTCCTCAGCTATTCAGATGCTACGTTTCTCTTTATTTTATATGTTTAATTATTTTAATATGTGGTTAGATATGATGTCGTAGAATGGACTCTCGACGGTATACTATATATAACTATTCATTGAGGGAACTATTCAATTATATTTAGAGTGCGTGGTTAACTGGTTGACCGATGTTATTTATCTTCAATATGCTTAAGAAGTGGAACTGAGCTCAAGGATAATAATATGGCTATCATTAATAAAATAGAGTTTTATTAATTAAACTATCAACAACACACAAAACGGAAAATGTTTACATAAACAGATAATGGAAAGGGTCGTGGGAATATCTGGCTAATCTGAGGATTAAGATTTGAGAGAGATTTTTTAAAAAAAGGTAAACAAACAAAAATTAAAGGGATGGGTTGATTCGCTAAACCATTTAAAGCACAGGATAGGGTTGACAAAAAGGTTAAATACTTAAAGATAATGTTCAGCTTACGTAATTAAAAGTTGTTGTGCAGAGGAAGGCGACGCGAAGGAATCTTCGGTCCGCTGGCGAGTTCCAGCCGAAGGGGGGGGGGGGGGGGAATTAAATGATCCTGACGTGGCGTCTTGAGAATGAGAACCGTTTCTTGACGAACGGGCTTTAAGAACAATGGCTGTTCTACGTTGTTTTCTTCTGAACAACAGGGGGGGTGAGAACCGTCTCTTGTCTACGGGCTCAAAGAACAATGGCTGTTCTAACGTTGTTCTCTTTCTGAACAACAGGGGGGAAGGATGAGAACCGTTTCTTGTCAACGGGCTCAAAGAACAATGGCTGTTCTAATGTTGTTCTCTTTCTGAACAACAGGGACAGGGGAGGGTGAGAACCGTCTCTTGTCAACGGGCTTAAAGAACAATGGCTGTTCTAACGTTGTGTTCTTTCTGAACAACAAGGGGGGCCTTGTGGACTTGGCGTCTTGAAGGCTCGAACCTTGGCACTCAAGGGATATTGTCCTCTTCTGGACAATGATGGTGGATCTCGAGCTAGAGGGCCCTGGTGCACAAGGTGAGACCGGATCGGCAGGATGTCTCGCGAAGATAATCTAGATCTGAATCTCATTGGTAAAGTTTCCATATAAATAGTCGAGCCATCCCCTTGGCGTAGGGGAAAATGGAGTGGGGGCTTCGAGGGAATGCCCAGCCGCTTCTGAGAACAATACCTTATCTGCCCATAAGCCTAACTCAATCTGGCGAAACGGGGGGTGGATGAACCTCCTTGGTTAAATATTGACTCAGGTGGGGCGATAACACGCCTGGCTTCAAGGCGAAGATGCACGTGTGTAGCAACGTGTTTCTAAACAACATGTGATAGCGGTTGAAATTAAGCGGCCTCAAACCGTTCTATCACATATGAGTCATCGTTACATCATATCTTTGTCAAGAACACCACTGCTACCCTCATTCACCAGGTACGGTTTATTCTATAGGGTGTAATAATTCTACTGACTCATATTATGGACAAACTGGGAAAGAACTCTAGAGACGTTTAAAACAACATCAGCTCTATGTACGCAACTAAAATGAGCAATCTGCGTTATTTTTACATATGTGCAATTGTAATCATGCAATAAAGAGTCACAGCGCCAGATCCATCATCAAAGGCAATAATTACGCTTCCAGAAATATTTTGGAAAGTATTTTTGTATTAAGACTTTCCCCAATTTTAATTTGAACCGAAGATAGTTTTCGTTAGATCTCAGTATCACATCGTACATCAAGGTATCAAATTAATCTTCTTCCTTTATTCTGTCTACCTTACTCAGAGTTTGGAGGAAGGAGTTTTTCATGATACACTACTCTATTACTCAAAATTAAAATAAACCTTATATTTTATACCTGCCAACTTTTAATTGCTTAATTTAACTCAATATACTTTTTAGGCCCAGACAACGACAGGTACCTTTGCTAGTTATTTCTATTTTCGATATTATGCCTGGCAATTTTTCGCTTCATTTCATCTCTTGTGGTGTTAATTTTTGAACATTTAAAATTTTCACGCATTTCAAATAACTTTTTTTTTATTCTTTAGTTACGAAAGCAATTTCATTTTGCAATTACACATTTAAAAGTTTCAGATATGTTTTTCACTTCAATCGAAATCAATACAAGCAGTTTTTTGATAGTAGATTTTGCCAAGTGCAATTTACCGAGTGGCGGTCATCAGCAAAGGCTGTATCTTTTTGTTATAACCCCAAGAATGATTGAGTCACGATTAACTACAAAGCTCATATACTACCAATCCCCTCAAAATAATCTATACTCTTATAAAAATCTACTACCATTATTTAGATCAGTGATTCCCAAACTTTTACCTTTAGAAGCCCAATTTGAAAAGTGAAATTTAATAATGAATGATATTGACATTATAATTACACTCGTATAACATTATAATATTCAATACTAAAAGTTGTAGGATCCAACACAGATAAATTGTTTAAGTTCTTTTATAGGTGATTAAATCAAGTTCTTTTCTATATTATCCGTTCAGGTAAAGGCCGCAGGGTGGAGAGCGGTGGTTTTTCAACCTTTTTATGATAGTGGCACCTTAATATAAAATAATTTGCGTATAAATAAATAATTAGGTGGAAAGTACTTTAAAATTAACCCCGATTGATATTTAACCTAATTTAATCGAAATAAGACATAAAAAAAGTTCCATGGAAAATTTGAGTTTGATGATTATAACATAATTCTTTAATATTAAGACGTATAATTGACAAGGGAATTCTCATTTCTTTATTCACTGTCTACTATGTTTCTCTTTTCCTTGTTTTTATGTTGCCCAATGCAGAGGAAGGGGGATGGCTGTTTATGGGAGTGTTGGGGCAAGTTATAACAAGTCAGGACCTGCAGCCGCACGCTTCTGCCAGGTCTATTTAAGAAGCAGTAGCTGATCGCAGATCGTCAGTCACAAATATTTCAACAATAGAGAAGGTTGAGCACCGCGCAATGATCAAATTTATGACCAAGGAAGGCAAGAATGCAAAAGAGATCCATGAACGCATGGTTTCAGTGTACACCGACAACGTCCCTTTCTATGCAACCATTGCTCGCTGAAATAGGGAGTTCCGCCATGGTCGTGAGTCCCTTGAAGATGAACCAGTCGAGGATGCCCGTCAGACGTGACCAACGAAGAAAATGTGGCCCGTGTGGAAAGGATGATCCTCGAAAATCGACGGGTGAAGGTTGAAGAAATTGACCGAGAACTTGGAATATCACATGGAAGTGTTATCAACATCATCCACGACAATTTTGCCAGATCAAGGTCTCTGCCTGTTGGGTTCCTAGAATCCTCACGCCCCATGACCGACTTCAACATCGTCAAAGTGCACAAGGCCAGAGTTGCACAAGCTGCCCTGCGCGAGTGCGGATTCGAGGAGCTCAACCATCTTCCCTACAGTCCAGATGTGGCCCCTAGCGACTACTTTTTATTCTGCCAGCTCAAGGCTGCACTGAGTGGACGCCGGTTTAGGGACGATGATGATGTCCAGCTCGCCGTCCAGGAGTGGATTGAGCAGCAGCCGGGAGATTTCTGGTTGTCGGGAATTCGAAGCCTCAGGGACAAGTGGCGCAAGTGCAGTGAAGTCGAGGGTAGTTATATTGAAAAATAATAAGACACTTTTCCTCATATCTCGTTTCCTTATATCCGAATTGCAAAACTTATTGGCCGCTCCTCGTACAATTTAGGCATTTTAAAAATTATTTCTTGGTCGTTCCGACGGCACCCTTAGTTGGCTCTCGGAACACCCGGGTTGAAAACCATTTGTGTAGAGAGTGACTTTGAAAGTTCTGAGATAGTGTAATGTGCCTTCTTCGCTCCAAAATTTTGAGGGTTTTTTTTTAGCTATGCCAATTTGGGCATGATTGCCCTTTCTATTCTTTCTTCTCTGTCTTATTCTTCCTAATGCTTTAAACACTAGATATTTTAGCCTTTGTTGGATAGAATCAGTTTCATATTTTAAAAAGGCAAATACTTTATAGGGCGGTGTTACTCCCACGAAATAAACATAAAAAATTAATTCTACATTCAAATTAGTATTTAAACGTAGTTGTATAAGTGTATTTGTCGGGTGTATTTTCTAATATTATTCTTTATTCCACCCATCTCTAGAAAGCCCTAGAATTTGTTTTAGTACCTCAGCAAATTGTAAGCTTAGCAAACGTAATAATAGCGGTGGTTTCTGCGAGAGGTCAAGAACCAGCTTTGGAATACAAATTATGGGCCCCCGATTTATTCAAGTTTTATGATTTAGTTTTATTGAAATCATAGACTTCTTGCTAGCCCAGTGCGTAAGGCGTTGTATTTCGATGCCTAGATATCGGGTTTCGATTCCCGGCGAGAGCAGACACAAAAAATTTGTGCGCTTGTCGGGGTCAGTCGCTAATCAGGTGGGGCATTGAGTTTGAGGCATGCACGCAGACCTCACTGACCTTGTACGCCACCACACACATAACCAATCATAACATTATTGCTCTTTCACCCCACCCCACCCTTATTTCCCATGCATCACTCTTCGATCTAAAAAACACGTTCTACAGATTCCTATATCTACACTCTCCCGATGCAGAATGGGTAGGTCTCCCTTGGGCTACATCGAGTTCCATGTTCGCGGGAGAAGGTAAAGTGAGTGTAAAAACACAGTACTATAGTTCTTCCTGCACCTTCTTTCCCCAACAAAGACCGATCACTGGTGCCATGGGCTTCAGACAGACTGTCATTCTAATCTGTATGTGAATTTCACTTCGAGTCTGGTTACAATTAATTAATAAAAATAGTTTAAACTCATTAATTTTAAGAATCTATTGAATTATCATTTGAATTTGAATAAATAGTTGATGACATTTTTGAATTTAAATAATTAATTGTTAACATTTACCGTTGGTTAATTACACTGTCCAACAATGATTTTGCTACAGAAATGAGAAAGTAGTTTTCTATTGTAGTTTTTTTGTGTATATTACGAAAATTACCTTTATTTTTCATGAAATAACTTCAGTTTTTTGTAATCTGCACATTTAATTTTTTTTAATATTAGATTATTCACTATATAGAGGTAAGAAATATTTGTTATTATATTTATTTTATTTGACAAAAAGTACAAAGATAAGTGGAAACAAAAAAAAGCTTATTAATCAAAAGAAATGAATAAGTCCTTTTAATACATTTCAGAGGTGCTATTATAAAAATATATTTAAAAAATAATGAAGATTTAAGATTTTTTCAAAATTGCTGGAATCTATACAATAGTCATATATTTTGAGAACATTTAGGCTTTTTTTATGTACAACATCTTTTCTGTCTCTGTGAAGGGTCCAGCAGAAGTCAGCAAGCATTACAGGACTTCATTTTCCTTTATAACGATTTTCTATAGTAGTAATATCTTGGTGGAATCGTTTTTTCACCATCCTCATCGCTGACGTCTGCTCGATTCTCTAGAAGGAAAGACAGATGGGAATGCAAAAAATGCACCTTCACTGACATACTATATCCCAACTCATTATAAGAACTAATCAAATTCTGAACAAGAATGTGGTAATTTTCTGATTTGTGCCTTCTAAGGAGACCATTACATATATACACCTTTGAAACTAAGACAGGCCTCAAATTCTGGCTTGCTCAATTTTGCCTCAAACTCGCTATCTACCATAAGTTGTCGAATCTGAGGCCCAACAAAGATTCCTTCTTTAATTGTAGCATCACTAATCTTAGGAAATTTTGTTTTTAAGTATAAGAAGGATAGCTGGTCATGCTTTAAGGCTTTCACAAATTGTTTCATTAAACCTAATTTTATGTGAAGTGGTGGCAAAATTATGTTTTCCTTGGGAACCAATGGTTCACGTATGACATTTTAACAACTTATTTTTGTCTCTTCTCTTAAAGGCCATTCTGAGTGTATGTAATGTTCTCCCCGAGCTCTACTGTCCCACTGGCACAAAAAACACATGAATTTTGTGTAGTCTGACTGCAAGCCATTTAAAATGGCTACTATAAGTACCTTAAGGTCAGCACAAATCAACCATTTATGTTCACTGTATTTAATGCTTTTTAAAATGAAATCTAAATTTTCATAAGTTTCTTTCAAAACAACAGAGTGAGCTACTGGTATCGATGGTAGTTTATTTCCATTATGCAGAAGCACGGCTTTACTACTATATAAAGAAGCGTCAATATAAAGTCTCCATTGACTGGGTTCATAATGTATATCTAATTCTTTAAAGAGACGTGGAATATTATTACAGTAGCATAAATTTTTGTCAAATGAAAGTTTGTCTTGTAAATTGTTTGGTTGAATGCGAAATTTAGTAATTCGAACATTTTCTGCTACGTAATTTCTTTCTTTCAGTCTCGAGGCCAGTAATTCACTCTGTTGCTTTGTTAAGTTTAGATCTCTTACAAGATCATCTAGATCAAGTTGTGAGAAAGGTTTTAGAGTAGTATCAACAGTTTCAGGCACATAAATTTCTGCAGGTGGTTCAAGTACTGGAATGTCTTTTGAGTGAGGTATATGCCAAATAGCATATCTAAGGTTCGGATATACCACAGCTGAAGCGCACTTCGTTGTTTTACATAAAAGTATAGAAACTATATGGATATAATTTAAAGTTATGTACATTGTACATATGTGTGATTACAATAAAGTGGTTCTTAACTTAATTAATTCTATATTTTTAAAAAATAATATTCCAGTATACTACTTCAAAAGATAGGTACAGTGGACAATAAACAATTACTTATTTTATATGTCTACCAAACAGAAATAGCAGTCAGTGGCATGATCTTGGAACACTAAATTGAATTATTTTTATTTTTCCTTTAGACCATTTTGATAAAGAATTAAACCATGTCGTGCAACATATATGTGTTGCCCATAGTTTATCCTGATCGCCAATTTTACATCCAAATTACAAATTATATAGTTTTTTCACTAGAGAAGAAACTTTTCTTTGATTGTTTTTTTAATGTTACTGAACCACATATGTAGCAGAATTTATCTGAGCTATTTTTCCACTGTCCTCTTGGCATTTTAATTAAAAATGTGGCTTTTATTTAAAATTTTATTTAGTTAAATAACCTGAACATAAGAAATAAAAGAATGAACTTCGTTAAAATCTTCAAAATTTGACAAAAATAGTAATTGGCAACTTACAAAAAATTTGGAGTCATTTCGATAAAAATGACTTCCATTTTTTAAATCTATCCATAAAACTGCATTAAAAAATGTTATTCTAATCTTTGAACTCGACAAAAAGTTAAATTTTGCTAAACAATGTTATTGAATATCTTGATCGCTAACCTTCATGCATCTTTTTTCCCAACGCCTCCTCGGGGTCCTAGAGCGCCCATATACTTCCCACACATTTTCACATTTCCTAATTTCACCACTTTGAGATCAGAGGGGTGTCAACAAAAGATGGCAAAACATGATTAATTTTTTTAGGGCCTCTCGTGCCGATCATGAGAGTCAACGAACGTAATATCTCGGCAATTTTTTTAAAATAACATCAATCTTTCGAATCTACCCGTATATACTCGGGGAAAATGTATAAAATACATCATTTTTATATACTCGTACACAATCGGGAAAATTACTCAAATACGTCAATCTTTTGATGGCTAAAAAAAAATCCCACAGGAAAGATGAAAAACGGAATCCAAGTCCTTCGAACTTTATTCAGTTCATTCTCAAGGAATGCATTTCGAAAGTACTTCGATTCCGCTTTTCATTCTTCCTGTGGGATTTTTTTTGCAATTATTGCTCTACTTACGCGCACTTTGTGAGTTTCTTAGATCAATCTTTTGATATATTGGCACATACATACTCGCCAAATTTCTAAAATGAAATAGTCTTCTGATGTACCTACCCGTATATTCTCGGGGACGAGGAGGTCTCTAAAATACACCGTTCGTTTGCTGGGAACATTTATATAATACAACAATATTTTGATGTACCAATATTATATAATCGAGAAAATTTCTAAAATTATATTCAATATTTTAATATACCCGTATATACTCGGGAAAGTTTTAAAATACATCAATCTTTTGGTCTACCCGTACAGACCCGGGTAAATTTAATAATTACATCAATCTTTTGATGTGCCCGTATATACTCTTAGAAATATTTTTACAATATATCAAGCTTTTTATGTACCCGTATATACTTGAGAAAGTTTTAAAATACATGATTTTTTTTGTCTACCCGTACATACTCGGGTAATATTTTAAAATACCTCACTCCTTTGCTGTGTCCGTATATAATTGTGATCTAAATAAATATATATATCAATCATTTCATATATTCGTAATTATCGTGAATTTAAAAAAAAAATGCATCGATATTTTGATATGCTCATATGTACTCTGGAAAATTTAAAAATTACCTCAATCTTTCAATGTGCCCGTATATACTCGTGTAATTTAGAATCAGTCATTCGATTCCCAAGTATATACGAGCAAATTTGATAAGTGGTGTTATTTGTCGCAGAGAATTTAAGAAATATTTTAAAAATCTAGTATTGATGTATTCTTTGATGTACCAACTCTAGTAGTAATATGATGGTAAATTTGGCAAATAGGTTTTTCTCTGTCGAATTCTATGATTTTACCTTTAGAGTTTTAGCTTGGCTCGTTACATTTATTATAAAATGGCCAAAATTTACTCGATCATCTCCATAACAAAGTTTTGGATAAGATCATAAAGAAAGTGAGAATGTAAGGGGATGTTAAAATGTGTGAGAGATGAATACCAGAAATAATCAAGCTTGGGGTGTTATAGATCCAGGAGGTTATACGACTTTGCGGAACTTGGAGGACATAACCTGTTACATACATGTAATGGGCTTACGATCTAACCTAATAGAAAACAGCTTTTCCAGCATACACAAAGTGACATTGGGTCTGTTTAGTGGTTGGATGTACACCCAGTTTGAGTTTACACTGTTTTAACAATTCTTGAGATTTGCAATGAACGTATAAATCGATGACTACCAAAAAAAAAAAAAACAATACCTGAACTAATATATGCCTGTGTTTCATCCCAAACGTATCTTTACATATAGACAACCACCGTTCCCCGTTTGCACTTTCCAACATTTTACAGCCACGCAGAATATGAGTTACCTTATCAGTAGCTACGTGACTTCTTCTTGCATTAATTAATTCAGAACGCGAATTGTCGCTACCAAGTCGCTATTTGTTTCTCCGGTGAAACCGGATGCAATGGACGGACGTCCGAAGGATTTTAGCCCGTTGTTCGGCCTCACTAAAATGTCGGATTCAGGCAATAGCAACCTTCTAGTATGTTGAGGAACGAAGGCGTGTGACTAAAAAGTCTAAAAGTACACACTACTGTACACCAGGCAGCCACTATTGGCGCTGCGCTCGGGTACAATTGAAGTGGGGAAAGGTAAGGACCTTCTACTTAGAGTGCGATATTATTAGGTTAGCTCTTTAAATGGGAATACGTTTGCCGGGTTCGTCTTAAGGGTTATTTGAAAGATAAACTTTAATACAAATAATAAGAACAAGGGTACAGATAAATATGGAAATCTAAATAATAATCAGTACGACGAAAAAATATTATGACAGGCAAAAATTAAAAAAACTAGGTCCAGTTAAATATATACCTAAGTGATCCAATAAGTTGGATTGAATGAAAGATTTAGCAGGTCCATTGGCGTACACCAAATGGGGAATTCTTCTTAGGACTGGGAACGAAGTGGTAGGACTTACGAGGAAAGGACTCTTGGTTACCTCTGGAGGATGAACTGTGGATGTGGAATACCAATAGCCAGGTCTTCGTCAATTGGGTCTCGATGCGAAGGCGTCCAGAGAGAGTCCGCAGGGGGTTGATATTATCTCTGCTCCAGGGAGAAGTAATCACGAAATCGAGATTTGTCTGCGGACGGCACGAAGTCACAACCAATGTAGTGAGACGAGAGAAACCCAGGACAATCTTCCGGGGCGTAAACGGGTTTCCGTAATCTTCCTCTGATCAGGGTGGATTACGCGAAGAGGATCTGCTAACGAGATTACAAGGGCGAGGGGGCCACTTCACGGGAGACAGGTACTAGGGTCTGGACGGCAAGAAGCTCGGGTCTTCTCTATATGCTGAAGATTTGCAGACATCACCTTAAATAAGAGCTACAGCCATGGTCGACAAAGGGCTGTGCGCAGCGAGGGCGTCCCGAGGGGATATCAGACTTGGCTTAAGCAAACATGGAGCTTATTAATTTCGAGCATTGACGAGGCGAAATGGAATTGAGCGAGATTCCCAAGGGATATCGGATGCTGCTTAAGCAAACATGAACCTTGATAATTTGGGGCATCGACGAGGCGAACGGGAAATAAGCAAGATTCCATTCTACCCCAAGAGGGGAAAGATGGACACGGCTGCCACCTGGTATCGGGACAGCGTTATCAAATTGAGGCGGAAGACGGTGACTGATCAGCGCGCTGATCAGTCTTGACCAGGGAAATTCTCTGTGATAACGGCGGTTTGGATTTCATGCTCCCACATAGTACTTTATAGGTCAAGTTTTAGTATTTGATACGCAAATTATAGTACTTAATATCAACGTGCACCAAGTTTTTAGTACATAGTAGCCAAATTCTGAAAAGTTCTAGTACTTAATAGTGGGCTTCAGCCAGGTTCTAGTTAATTGATATTTTGACTCAACCTAGTTCTAGTATTTATACCCAGATTCTAGTATTTAATAGCAACTTCTGCCTGGTTTTAGTACTTACTCCTTGCTTCAGCACTTACTTTAGTACTTACTTCAGCCTGATTTTAGTACTTACCAGACAAACTCAGCTAGGTTCTAGGTTAAAATAACCAAGTTCAGCTAGATTCTATTACTTGATAGACAGTTTCAAATAGGTTTTATTACTAAATAGCCAAGTTTAGCCCGGTGCTTGTACTTAATATCCAATTGCAATCAGGGTTATTATACTTAATAAACAAACTAATTTCGGTTCAAGTACTTAATAGCTAAGTTTATTTAGTTTCTAGTAATTATAGCGAAGTACATAAGGTTCTATTACTTTATATCTAAGTTCTTCCAGGCTCTAATACTTAATAGCCAAATTCATCCACATTCTATTACTTAATAGTCAAGTTCTGCCTGGTTTTAGTACTTAATCACCAAGTTCAGTAACTTTATATGATTTAATTTTTAATACTCGATATAAAAACGAATACTCGTATAACATTTGACTTTCTTTTTTGCCCTCTAATTAATTTTCCAACTGAATGTGTTATGAGGAATATTATTACTTGGCTACATAGCACAGCAAACCTAGCAGCATATATTCAAAACTATTTGAGAATTTATAGATTATTTAAATAATTATATCATAGTTAACTTACTTTTATCCGAAACATTTTGAGAATGTGACATGATTAATTTGTGCAACTTTAGATGTCAAAGCAACAAGACGATAATTCGAAAGGTCGGAACGGTTCCCTTTCTTAGGAACTGGATGTAGATACCAAAACATATCTATGAATAAGACGCTCGCTCTGTTCCTGCAACTAAAGCGTTGTTCGCTCATAACTAACGGTCATTTACGATTGCGCGTAAACTGCCGGGCGCGCGCAGTGCGCCCGGCAGTTTACAGCTATATTACTGTCGAGACGGAAGAGTGATCGAAAAGTAGAGTGACAGAAGTTCTTAAAGATGTTTGTAGCTAGAGACCAGAAGGGCCTGTTAGTGGGCAGCGAGGGGCGGTTGTAACGTTTCCTGCCACGCGGATAATTTTCTGGCGGCGATTACGGCCACCGACAAAAGCTGAATGAGAGACAGGCGGAAGAGATTTTTTTCCAAGCCCGATCGATATGCCTGATTTCTGGTCTGAATGGCCTCAAAATGGGAGCTGTTGAACCACAGATTGGATGAAGAGGTCTTGGAGGAAGAAAGAATAAATGCTTCCATTCCTGTCAAAATGATTTATGTGAAGCGTTGGCAAATACAAAAGCACCACCACATATGATAGCCAGGTTCAGCTAAACTCTTGTACTTAATAGAATAGTTCAGCTAGCTTCTAGTACTTGATAACCAGGTGCAGCCAGAATCCCCTATTTGATAGCCTTGTTCAGCAAATTTCTATTACTTGATAGCTAGGTTCAACTATTTTTTTGTTCTCGATAACCTATGTTAGACTAGTGAGTAAGACGTTTAGCTTTGTTGTGGGTGAGTTTGTTATCAAGGGTGATTTGTCACCGAGTTATGGTACCATTTCCCCGTAAGGAAGGCCGCGATTTGCCATCCTAGCCGCCGTGCTGACGGGACTCAGCACCCCGTCCGGCCCCAGCTTAGCCTTTCTTCCTTCCTTCAAAACACTTGTTTCCTCGCTTTTCATTCAACCTCTCCCACAACTTTCCGCTTCATTTTCTTGCCTTGACCTATCTTTGTGTTCTTCGGATGCACAGCCTGATTTTGATTGGGGGGTGATCGATGACCTCCATGGTAGTGATCACTTTCCCATTCAAATATCATTTTCTGGGCAACTGCCGCCTGAGAGCCCACCTCGGTGGTGCTTGGCGCGGTGGCCTGCATTTCAGGAAATGACTGAATTCTCTATCTCAGTCGACGAGTTTAGGTCGGTAGATGAGGCCGTTGAGTTCTTCTCCGGCAACCTCATCGCCGTGGGCCTGACTACTATTCCTAGGACGTCTGGCCGTTTTGTACGGCGACCACTCCCATGGTGGTCGGCCGAGTGTGAGACGGCCCTCAAACAGAAGCGTTATGTCTACATGCGCTATAAGCGCCGCCCGAACGATTTCACTGTCGCCGAATTTCGTCGGGCTAGGGCTAGGTTCCGGTATATTTCGAAGCACGCCCGCCGCTCTTCTTGGCGGGCATACGTGTCTTCACTTAACGGAAAGACCCCTTTAGCTGAGGTGTGGAAGCGAGTCAAAAGGATTCGGGGCAAGTTTTCGCACGACCCCCCTCCCGTTCTCCAGGAGAATGGGACCGCAATCTCGGACCCCGCGTCCGTGGCGGAATCCTTCGCGACCGCTTTTTCCACATTCTCTAGCCGTGATGCTGCTCCTCCAGCATTCAATGCACGTCGTGATGTCGCGGAAGGCCACCGGCTGGACTTTACCTCCAGAGGTGGAGAACCCTTCAACGACAAGTTTACTGTGAGTGAGTTGCGTTCCGCTCTCGCTTCGTGCGCGGAGACCGCCCGAGGTCTGGAAGATGTCCCGTACGCCATGCTTCGACACCTGGGTGAGCGAGGCATGGCATTTCTGTTAGATTTGTTGAACAGGATCTGGGTGGAAGGTCTTCTCCCAGACTCCTGGCGAATCGCTACTGTGCTCGCCTTTCGCAAACCAGGGAGCGATCACTCTACTCCGACCGGTTTCCGCCCAATCTCTCTAACCTCTTGCGTGTCCAAGTTGATGGAGAAATTGGTAAATGTTAGATTAGCCTTTTTCCTGGACAGCGAAGCAATCTGTCTTCCGCACAGTGCGGCTTCCGCAAGTTCCACTCCACGTCGGATGCTCTGCTCCGACTGGAAAATGCAGTCTGCGAGGCTTTCCTTCGTAGACAGCACTACGCCACGGTCTTTTTCGATCTGGAGAAGGCTTATGATACCGCATGGCGATACGGTATCATGGAGACTCTTCACATGATAGGGGCGAAGGGACGCCTCCCAATGTTTATATTTAAATTTTTGCGAGATCGTCGATTCCGCGTACGGGTGGAGGGAGCCCTCTCCAGCCCAAAGGAGCAGGAAGAGGGTGTCCCGCAGGGAAGTGTCCTCAGTGTCACACTCTTTGCCCTCAGCATCAATGGCATCACCTCGGTGCTGCCACAAGATGTTCTCGCTACGCTCTACGTGGACGACCTTTCGATCTCTTTCGGCGCGGACCAGATGCCAACTCTGGAGCGTCGACTCCAACAGGCATTGAACCGCGTCTCTCGCTATGCCGAAGCGCACAGGTTTCGGTTTTCTTTGGCCAAGACTAAGGTGGTGCACTTCTGCCGCCATCCACGGCTTTACTTCGACCCAGATTTGTTTATAAATGGGGTGCGCCTGGATGTGGTTGAGTCGCACCGTTTTCTTGGTCTTGTATTCGACCGACACCTCACCTGGGAGGCTCATATTCGCAGCCTTAGGGTCACCTGTACCCACGCCATGGACATTCTCCGTTCCGTGACGTTCAGCGATTGGGGCGCTGATAGGACTATTGCCCTACTTTTTGGGGCGATCCTTTGTGGTTCGAACCTCGACTACGGATGCAAGTTTTATGCACCCGCAGCCGAGCGTTTATTGCGGAAGGTGGATTTGATCCACCCACCGGCCTTCGCCTTGCGACCAGTGCCTTCCGCACTTCCCCCATTGAGAGCCTGTTGGTCGATGCTGGGGAGATGCCACTCGCTCTGCGCCGCGTGCAGTGCATCAACCGCCTGTACGCTCGAGCCCGGTGCCTCCTTCAGTCACCAACAGCTCTCACTGCTTCCACAGCTGATCTTAATGGTGCCTATGCCGCCAAGAGACGCAGTCATACCCTAAGCCCTTTGAGTTTAGGGCCAGGAATCTCCTTCGAGAGGTAGATATAGCTCTCGGGCCGGTGGCTCTCCAGTTCTGCCCAGGACGCCACCATGGAGGGTACCACATTTGGCTATTTGTCGCCACGCCTCTGCTCCCAAAGCTTGTACGGCGCCGGGAGTATTGCGTTCGACCTTTTTTGAGCACACATCGTGTCACGCTGAAACCGTGCCAGTGTATACGGATGGCTCCAAGTCCAAAGAGGGGGTCGGCTTCCACGCCGTATCCCCTCTGTTTGAAGTCAGCGGGGCTCTACCAGGCGCTGCGTCTGTCTTCAAGGCTGAGCTGGTGGCGATACACCACTCGGTACGGGAGATTACGCGACGTGCCCGGTTCGGAGACCGGATTGTGATCTATAGCGACTCACAAAGCGCCCTGGGTGCTCTCGGGGCATTGGAATCTCCGCATCCCCTGGTTCGCGATATTCGTGACGCCACGGTTTTGGCGAGCCGGGTGGATGTCGAGATTATCTTCTGCTGGGTTCCTGGACATGTAGGAATTGCAGGGAATGAGCACGCCGATGAGGGCGCCAAAGAGTCCGCGAGGACTCTGCGACCGGACCAGCGTTTCGCTCTTCCTCACACCGACTACATGGCAGGAATACGGGCAGCTCTTCGGACTGCTTGGCAAAGAAGATGGGAGACGGTCGAAGGGAACTTAAAGTTGCGTGCCATTGCACCGCGACTGTTCCCATGGACCTATCCTCCAATGCCACGGTGGCTTCAGGTTGCTTTCTGTCGTCTCCGAATCACACACACTCGTGTGACGCATCGCTATTTGATGGAGCGCTCACCTGCGCCGTATTGCAATGACTGCGTCGCCCCCCAGACTGTTCGGCACATTCTTGTCGAATGTCCCAGTCTGGATGATCTTCGCGCACGATACCTGTCCCGGTACCGGGATGGGCGCGGTTGCTACCGCCTGTCCCTTGTACTCGGGACGAGTGCGTGCACTTTGACTGGTGGACTTGATGACTTTTGGGGGGAGGGCGGCCTTCTCCCTTTCATTTAACCAGGTTTAATTGTTGTTTTTGTTATTGTTTTTGTTATTGTTTTGTTATTGTTATTGTTATTTTTTTATTGTTGTTTCCTGTTAGATTTTTTAAAGTAGCCTAGAACTAGGCTGTTTGTTTACGGCGACTTATGCCTAAGTCGGCAGTCGCCAGATAGCCCCTTAAATAAAAAAAATAAAAAAATGAAAGCGATTTATCAGCTATCTCAGATGCAAGATTGTTGCTTCTTTCCTTATATAAACAACCAAGTCCACTAAAGTTTTTCCCTGACAACACTCCACTCAGTAGTGGTAAGTCATAAGTCAGGACACCCTGTGCCATGTGGCTGAACGCGAATGGAAATACTTAAATGTATGAGAATATTCGCGAATACGAATATTCAATCCCTCACTACTTCAAACCCATGATTCCTGAATCTAACAAGGGATTCAAATTTGTGCGTATGAGTGCCTTCGAGTGCTACTAGGGATCTACGAATGTCTTTGAGTGCATTTTAATTCACCCTTGATTGCGAGTTTGGGCCCTTGAATCTTTTTGGGCATCTCTGCGTGACATTGAGTAACCTTAAGTGCCTTTGTTATCGATACGATAATCTCCATAGTGGCTTCCAATCCACCATATAGAATTGACGTAGCAGTCCTCTTCCTGTTTTTTATTATTTTTTTTATATATGCTGCTTCCCACTCCCACACCCAGGCTCTTGGTTAGACAAAATAAAGTATGAAAGTCCTAGGACCATTTCCACAATAGTTCAAGTTCATGACGTGTGATGTAAATTGTGGTTAAATTAAGATTTACTGAATTTGTTGAGTTGATGGTAGACAGGATGAGTTGAAAGACGAGGAAAAACGTTTTACAATGAGTAGTTTTTGTATTCAAAGCCTATAAGTTTGGAACCCTATAAATGAGAACAGAGAGTGGGGAGGAAAAGGGGTAGTCAAACAGTTTTAAGAGAAAGTCACAAGGACTCACAAGGAAAAAGAGGTACCTCGGCGAGCTTTGCGGCTTATACCTGGAAAGTGCCATTGCAGAGAACCTATACAGTGTAGGTGAGGGCTCTCCTCTCCAAATACTCCATTCCGTTGAAGCGGGTATGGAAAAGTAAGAAGCTTGTTGTGTTGAAAGACAGGACACAAACCGGAATTTTTAACTGGACAGTTAAAAAAAAATAATAATATGAAATTTATCGCACAAAAACATTTAGTCAATTCTATCCTTGAATTTCTCAACGCTGAAACTATTAATTAACCCTGCAGGTAGCTCGCTACATGTCTTGCATATCGTATATGTGGAGTAGAGAGAGAGATAAAGAGAAGAGGCACACACAGACGTATAACTCAACCAAACAGCGTAACGCAACGCAACGCAACGCAACATAACATCAATAGCTACATAACATAACCACATCATACCATAAACAACATGACATCACAACATAACATAAAATGACATACCATCAGCAAAGCAACAACATAGCATAGCAACAACTGCCATAATCCAATGTGTGTGATGCATGGAAGTATACAGGAAAGCCTTGGTCATACTTCCATTGGAGAATACAAAATCAATCTTGGAGATCAGAGCCAAAGAAGATCACAGGATGAGAACAAATCAAAAGAATGATTTGAAAGTGAAAAAGAGATTAAAATAAGCCCATATCATGTACTTTTTCGTCCATTTGAATTCGCATGCTAATTTTCTCATTTATGCCGTATGCCGAGGTGAACAATTTCGGACACCTCGATGACGTATTTTAATCGTAGTGATTAGGGAGTAAGTGGGTAACAGCTATTTTAATTTGAATTTGAATATAAAAGAAATTATAGTTGCGTTTAATGGTGTCTGAAAAAGCGAAAATGATTTAAAGGAGTAAAATTGGATGAAAAGAATAAACGACTAAATGTGGATGGAGGAATTTGGTTGCAAGTTGGTGAAGTGGCTGGCGCCATGTGCAACTTGGTCCAACGTCTTTATTCCAACCCTATTTATGCCCAGCTAACACGAAGCCAACTCAGATTTTCACCCTTAATTGAAGTCGATGAATTGGTGCAACATAGGATCTGGTGGTTTTGGGTCGATCTATTAAAAGTGCAGGTCACATTTGTTCGTCTTATAGCGATGTGTTGTGGTTGTGCACGAAAGACATCATACGTGTCATCTGATATGGCATGAAAGGCATCTGATCAAACGCGTCATCGCAACCGAAACTTTTACACAAAGTAGACACTCCCGACTCCGTATATTAAGTGGGATATTTCGACTGGCAAGGGCAAGAAAGAAAATATGTGATGAATTAAAATTAATCTTTCAGATTACATTTCCCTTAAAAACTGGAGAACCTAATAAAATGAACGTCACAATAGATTAACTTAAGCTGCATGTAGAGAAAGAGGAACAACTAAAATATCTCACGTATATAACGAAGAACCTCTCCATTGAAAGGAAAATAGAATTTTGTATATTCAAATGTGCATAATGCACACTAAAGATATGCATGGAAGTGTTCCCCCAAACATCAAGTTAAATGACGAAACACAAATAAGAGACCTCGAAAAACGTCAAGTATATAAATATTTTGCAATCCTACTCGTCTTTGCCTGCCCCTCCGCCCGCTTGCTCGCCCTCCCGCACTACTGTAATATGAAAATCGTTTTCTGTTAATCTTTCATGATATACTACTCAATTACTCAAAATTAAAATAAATGAAATATACTATGATAACCATGAATGAGAGGTAACCCGTACCCATAGGTGGGCGTTATCGCGATAAGGATATCTTGTTATCCGATATTTTTTTTCGCGTTATCGATTAATCGGTATTGCCGATACCTTTGGTTCAAAACTAGTGATAATCAATAATTTCAGTTAAGTTTTTGGTTCCAGTTTAGCACAGGGGCGAGCCGCGCGTGCCTTGGAGGCAGAAATATGTAGGTCCGAGCTGTGAGGAGGATCCTCAAAACCTATGAGGAGATGAAGGAGAGCCTCACCAGGTAAGAAACTAAGAAACAGTATTCAAATATTTTTACTATTGTATTATAAAATAACACTATATATAGTCAATAATCAATATTGTATTATAATTTCGGATTTATTGATTATCGATTTATCGGTTATCGCGCCCACCTATGCCTGTACCATGCGGCTCTTCAGGTGGTAGAATAGAGAGGCAGCATTAGAGATTTCCGATACTGTTTTCCGCTGTGGACCGGGGACGAATCACTCATTGGTCCAAATGGCCAACACGGTGAGTTCTCGGAGCCATTACCCGAATGATAATAAACCGCAGAACACGGCCCTTATTCATTCAAGTCGATCCAGCCCTGACCACGGGACCGGGCAAGCAAGCCCACGAGCAAAGTTTTTTGCCCCATCCCCCGGGTAACGGAAATGGCTGCTATTGGTTGATGACTTTGGCTCAGTACACGACACTAAACTTCACGAATTAGAAAAACTCAACGGGGTCGAATGGAACATCCTTGGGCTCAGAGAAGTAAAAGAAAAGGAGAAGGAATTATACAATTGAAATATGAACATATCCCCTCTATTAAAGGTAAAAACGACAACATGCTAATAACATAGAATTCATCATACATACACTTCGAGTTAGCAATATTTATAATAAACAGTGGAAAAGTCCTTCTGGTCGAATGACTTTTCGCCGCCGCAGTTTCCCAAGGGCAAGGCTTTCAAGGTCCGCCACAGCAATGTAGACCAGCTGAAGGCCTTCGTCAACCCCCTGAGGGCCAGCATGAAGAAGGACTTCGTCCAAAGTGTGTGAGAGTCCTTCAGGTCTTGCCTGGAACGCGTGCTCACCGCCGAGGGCGGCCACATTGATTAATATTATAATTTTATCATACATTTATATGTTAAAACAATAGAAAAGTGTCTAACTTCATCAAACTATCATTGTGACCTTTGATGATAGCGTCATAACGAGTGTAACAGGATTTTTGCAATACCCGGCGCTTGTGGTACTTCTCTTTGCTTTTCTACTCACTCCACACACGCGTTCTCTTTGATATAAGTCTAAGCTCTGTGGTGGCAACTCTATAGGGTGAATTCTCATTTCTCCGAACCAATTCTTCTATGCCCTATGGATGTGTGGCATAGAGGAGTGTCCTGCTGAAATATAACTTCATTTCTTGGTGTTGTGGGATGCAATTTCTGGAGAGATGGCTCTAAAACTTGTGACAACATGATTGTATAAATTGCAGAGTTTATTCTTTCCTGCATAAAACATCTCCCATACCCCTAATAAAAACATGCAGCCCCATAGCATGATAGAACCACCTCCATGTTTCACAGTAGGCACCACACAAGCAGGGTGACTTGCAAAATTGCTACAAAAAGGTTCTTTTTAATAATTCTCTTCCAAGTGATATTTAAATTGAATTATATACATATGTAAATTACATGTAAAATAACAATACAATACTTTTTCTTACACACTTCATAATTACTTTGATTTGAAGTGTAATTTTACACCAATGTCTATGTTTCTAATTTTTGTTATCTTTGGCCCACTGACAACGTTTTTTTTCTGTTGACCTCATATCAATGCCTTCTTTTTCGTCTTGCATCCTTTTAGCCTTTGATCTTTCAGTTTTCTTCTAACTGGCCTGGGTGATATTTTTAAACCTGAAGCTTCATTGAACTCCTTAGCAAGTTCAGAAGATATTTTTCCGCCATTCTCTAGTTAAACCCGAATGATAACTGTCTTATCTATGTGTTTTAAGACCTTTTCAGTCAATTCTCTATCTTTATACAAAGCTCTTTGTCACTTGATATAGTTTATTAATAGTTTGGACAGTATATATAGTTTGAGTATGTTCTTAATACTCTTTTAAGCAATTGCTACTTGTGATAACCTTTGGTTATGAAGTTGGATTTGTGCTGTGCTTCTGTAACATCTTTAGTTTTATCCCTATTGCTTATTTATGTAAAACGATATTTAAATACACAATAGTTATCAATTTAAGCTGAAACATAAAATATTAGTTAAATTATGACTTTCTGAAACCTACCATTTTATTAATTGCGCACCATTTAGTAAAATATTAAGTAATCCCAACATATTAACATAATATTCAAACATATTAGTAAAATACATACATATCATACATATTTATGAATAATATGATCAATTCTAAAAAGTTCGATTAAATATATAAATCTCTGAGGAATGCTTTATACTTTTAGCTGAGGATGTACAACGTCTCACTCAGAGGATGAAATTGAGTACTACCACACAGCACTATTAAATCAGTTTAAAATTATTAGAGAGGGAGATGGAGGGGGGAGTCTATGTAAATATTAAAGAACAAAGACAGGCGATCTTTAAGAAAGTTCAGAGTAGGCGAGGGAAATTAATGTGGCTACAGATTAGTAGAATTTGCTGAAGGAGCGAACCTTTACATTATAAACTCCATCTCTCAAAAGAAACAAGCAGAAGATAGGCAGTGATGGTGCCAAATGGAACAAAAAATGAGAATGATTGTATAATCTGCAACTTAGAAAATTTTATTAAAGACATATTGGTTATCAGTTCTTTCAACATAAGTATCAAAAACTGATTACTAAGGAGGAAGATTAAAGTCGATTTGAAACAAGACAGATCCCCCAATCCCGCGACGGCTTCAGGTCGCTTTCTGTCGTCTCCGAATCGGGCACACTCGTGTGACGCATCGCCATTTGATGGAGCGCTCGCCTGCGCCCTACTGTGACGACTGCGTTATCCCCCAGACTGTTCGGCAAATTTTTGTTAAATGTCCCAGTCTTCGTGATCTTCTCGCACGTTACCTGTCCCGGTACCGGGATTTGCGGGGTCGCTACCGCCTGTCCCTTGTACTCGGGACGAGTGCGTGCACCTTGCCTGGTGGACTGATAGACTTTTTGCGGGAGGCCGGCCTTCTCCCGTTTATTTAACCAGTTTTTTTGTTTTGTTTTTGTTATTGTTGTTTTCTTTGTAGGTCTCACGCTCCTGCACCGGAGGGAGGGGGACTTTCCCCCGACGCCGGAGCTTGCTTCCTAATTGTTGTCATTTTCCCTTTTTATCGCTGTTTTGATTTCATATTTTTATTTTAAAGTAGCCTAGAACTGGGCTGTTTGTTTGCGGCGACTTATGCCCAAGTGGGCAGTCGCCAGATAGCCCCTTAAAAAAAAGAAAGAAAGAAACAAGACAGAGATTAACTCATGAAAATAAAATAAATCGCCTGAACTTGAGACCCCGAATAAATAAATACCTTGAAAATTACTCTAGAAATCAAGTTTAATGAACTTAAGGTTCAAATGGCAGAATACTAATTAGAAGACTGTAACAATGCTATAGCAGGAAGTATTTTACCATGTACAACTTAGACAAATACCATGGGACAAGGTCATCTAACCTAAAAATAAGTAAGGCTGCGAAAACCCTTTTAGATAAAAAAAGATATAAAAAGAGAAGGGATGGAACAATTAGAGAAAAGATCGAATATACTTAAGCGTAATAAAAACAACTCAACGTAGAACATATACAAATCTAATGTGAAAAAATATTGAAAACAAATAATCACTCAAATAGCTGAAAAAACATTTAACAATTGGCAGACACCAAATGAAAACATTAAAAGATAAACAGGGAAACGTAAGGAGAAATCGAAAGAAGACTGTAGATAGAGGGGAGTAGGAAAGGAGGGCAAAGAAATAAGAAAGAATGAAAGTAGCGTAGGCGAGTTGCGAACAGCTTCCTGCGTCGCTGGACCACTGTTAACCAGCGGCGAATCCACTCGGCCATCCCGAGTCTTAAAAAAAGAGTCATTCAAGCAAAGCTTTTAAGCCGTTCGCCTGCACTTTTCGTACGCTACAAGACCCTTAAAAGATTTGAAGAATTCTATCAAGACCAAAAGATAGCAATGATTCGAAAGATCCTCAGTAAATGAGGAAGAAATACCACCAGTAAAAAAGTACGTGATTTGGCACGCATTTACTTAGACCAGAAAAAGTGGTGAAGCCGTCTCGGTAACCTACTAGCTGTGTGTAATCATCTTGGTAGCGCTCGTAAGAGGCACAGCGATTTGTCATCCTAGCCACCATGCTGACGGGACTCAGCACCCCGTCCGTCCGACCCCAGCTTAGCCTCTTCTCCTTCCTTCAGATGCTTGTCTTCTGCCCCTGTTTCCTCGCTTTTCATACACCCTCTCCTACAACTTTCTCTGGTCAGCCTCTAATTTCACAGGGTAGATGCTGACCTTCTTCTCAGCCAACTATCCCGGATCGGAGCTGAGGGGAGAGAGGACAATGATCCCTCATCCCAGAGCTCCATTTAAGGATGGTGGGTTTTTAATAACCTGCTTTATCTCCATCCACATCTTCCTCACCTCCTCTTCTTTTCTATTTTCAAACACTATGCATTTTGTGCCGTGTCCAAGGTGGAGCCGCCATGCTGAGGGATTGCCAGGCCACCAGGCGGGAGGAAGGGTATACCGGAAATGGCGGCACCTGGCTCAACCAAGCCTGTACTCATCCTTCGCAGAGCGGGCCACTGCGGAGGGTGATTAGTGTTTGCATCCCGTAAAAAAAAGGTTACCATGCCCAATGATGAAAACTTTCCAAAAAACAAAATTTCTCCCCATTTCTCCTTTAAGAACGAGGAAGCCGCCCTCAGGCAGCTCCACAGAGAAAATGGAGGTCCTCCCTCCTTGAGGTTTCCCAGGGGATCCTCAATAGCTCTTCAACAGGAGAGGAGGCTTGGCATCAAACACCGAGTCCGAGTCTGTTCCTGTGCGGGGTCCTTGCCAGAAGGGTCGAGATGCTAAGACAGCACAAGGAGGGGAGGGATCTCCTTCTCCGTCCTGTGCCCCCAGGACTGCCGGAACCTTCACCATCTCGGGAAAGGACCTTCCAGAGGCCGGCCCATCTGGCCTGGTAGCTCGTGCTGGGAGAGGGAAGAAGCGGGTCCATTCCCCGCTCTCCTCTCCTAATAAGAAAATGATGAATAAAAAGAAGACAAAAAAGACTCGGGGCTCTTCTCCCTCCATGGGGGCTGCGAAGACAGACAAGGCCGCTAGCATCCTTAAACGCGACCAGGCAAAGATCGGCACATCCGACCCCGGAGCTCGCCTGGGCGGGGAATCACAAAATGAGAGCAAAAGTGCGCAGAACGGAGCCTCGATTACGTCGGGGCCCCTCATTCAGAGATCCCCTGGCGTTTTCGAGCCCGCTGGCTTCAAACGCTTCTTAGTCATTCGCCCCACAGAGAGCAACATGTTGGCCAAGGGCAACATGATCCATCAGATGAAAGCTTTAGCTAGTATGATTGGTAGAGAGTCGAAGGTGACCCGTTTCTCGGACGGGAGCCTTCTAGCGAATGCGGCGGAATCCCTCCGAGGCGGCCAAGATAAGTGCTTTTCGGACGCTTGATGGCCCCCCGGTGAGTGTGACGCCGCACTTTACCATTAACTTTTGAAAAAAGTGGTTTATGCGAGGGAATTCGTGGACTACTCCATAGAAGATATCTTTCTAGAGCTGGCCGCAGACCACGGTGTGGTCAAGGTCGAACGTGTGATGAGAAAACAGGAAGGTGCCTCGAGACCCACCCCTACACACTTCACGTTCGACTGTGACAAGCTACCTGAGTCGGTGCATGCCGGTTGGTACCGCTACCGCGTGAAAGCATTCATGCCACTGCCGCGGAGGAGCTATTACTGTCACCGCTTCTGCCATACAAATCTCTCATGTAGACGTGCAAAGTCGGGGTCACCCGAAGTATGTGTAAATTTTTCCAAGGCCTCACACGATAAGAGCAAATCGTGTGTGGCCAATTTGTCAATTGCGGAGAGCCGTACTCCGCTTCTTGAAAGCAATGTTGTGCTTATGTCCTTGAGAAAGAAATTCTGGCCGTTCAAGCCCAGGATCGTCTCTCATGCCGAGGGGCTAAGGACTTGATCCTGGCGCGCCCGGCTCTGCCTGGGATGTCTTACGCGTCAATGCTAAGAAAGACATCCTCTGCTCCTGGCCCATCAAGGACAACGAGCACGGTTGTTTACGCGCCCATTCGCAGGACTTCTGCAAGTTTTATTCAACCCGGGCGTTTCCCTGTTAAAGCTGGCGGCACCATCTTCCGGGGTTTCTCAATCCGCCCCCCCCCCTACGAAAGGAGGACAGTAATAAAGGAGCTTAGCTTCCTTCGCCCACGGCCAGTGGTGGGCGAGTTGGCTCTGGGACGGTGGATCTTCCAAAAGATGGACCACCACCCCCGATGCCCCAACGCTTGCTTAAGGTTTCGAGGCGGAGGGAGAAAAAGACTCGCCTGGCGAGCCCAACCTCACTCGATATGTCCTCGAAGGCGGCCGCGCTTTCGGCGCATCGTCCCGCCAACAGCGCCCGGAGTTCTGCCTCTGGAAAGCGTACGGCCATTTCCGTAAGGGTCTTCTGTTCGAAAAGGGCTTCCGCTTCTCCTCCGAGTTAGGCCTGGAGGGAATATTCCTTAAATGGAATTGTACGGACTCCGGGCCAACTGGAAGGAGCTGCATAGGCTCGTCTGGTCCCGTTCCCCTTTAGCTATTTTTCTGCAGGATACCATAGTAGGCGTGTGCCCCATGCCCATCCTCCCGGGGTATAAGGGTTTTGCGACCCCACCAGCACGGGATAGGGGCTGGGCTGCGGAATGCGCTGTTTACACCTGGCATGACGTCTCCGTTATCCTTTTCACCTCCTTTGAGGCAGTGGTTGTGCAGCTTCACCTGTATAGGAGGTATACTGTTATTTCTACATACATTCCACCGTCAGCTGACTTCCACCGCGTCGTGGAACGGTTGCCGAGGCCCTTTCTCTTGCTTAGAGATATGAACGGCAGACATCCTCTCTAGGGATACTACTCATTAAATCCCTGGGGACATGTCCTTACAAATCTGATCGAAAAGCTTGAGATAGGTGTCCTAAATGTGGATTAGTTTACGCATCACTGCCCGAGAACAGCTTATTTTCATACCTTAATCTATCTTTGTGCTCTATGGATGCAAAGCCTGATTTTTATTGGAGGGTGGTCGATGACCCCCATGGTAGTGATCACTTTCCCATTCAAATATCATTTTCTGCGCGGCTGCCGCCTGAGAACCCACCTCGGTGATGCTTGGCGCGGGAGCGGTGGCCTACATTCAGGAAATAACTGAATTCTCTATCTCAGTTGAGGAGTTTATGTCGGTAGATGAGGCCGTTGAGTTCTTTTCCGGCAAATTCATCGCGGCCGACCTGACTACTATTCCCAGAACGTCTGGCCGTTTTGCACGCCGACCATTCCCGTGGTGCTGGGCTGAGTGTGAGACAGCCTTCAAACAGAGGCGTTATGCCTACATACGCTATAAGCGCCGCCCGAACGATTTCACTGTCGCCGAATTTCGTCGGGCTAGGGCTAGGTTCGGTATATTTCGAAGCACGCCTGACGCTCTTCTTGGCGGGCATACGTGTCTTTACTCAACGGGAAGACCCCTTTAACAGGGGTGTGGTGCGATTCAAAAGTATTCGGGGCAAGTTCTCGCAAGACCCCCTCCCGTTCTCCAGGAGAATGGGACCGCAATCTCGGACCTCACGTCCGTGGCGGAATCCTTCGCGACCACTTTCTCCGCATTCTTTAGTCGGAATGCTGCTCCACCAGCATTCAATGCACGTCGTGATGTCGCGGAAGGCTACCGACTGGATTTTACCTCCAGCGACGGAGAACCCTTCAACGACAGGTTTAGTGTAGGCGAGTTGCGAACCGTTCTCGCTTTATGCGCGGACACTGCCCGTGGTCCGGTCCGATGTCCCGTACGCCATGCTTCGACACCTAGGTGAGCGAGGTATGGCCGGTTTCCGCCCAATTTCTCTAACCTCCTGCGTGTGCAAGTTGATGGAGAAATTGGTAAATGTTAGATTAGCCTTATGATACCGCATAGCGATACGGTATCAGGAGAATCTCCACACAATGGAGGCGAGGGGACGCCTCCCAATGTTTATATCTGAATTTTTACGAGATCGCCGATTCCGCGTACGGATGGAGAGCGCCTGTCCGGCCTAATGGAGAAGGAAGAGGGTGTCCTGCATGGAAGTGTCATCAGCTTTTCACTCTTTTCCTTGAGCATCAATGGCATTACCTCGGTGTTGCCAGAAGATGTTCTCGCTACGCTCTACGTGGACGACCTTTTGATCTCTTTTGGCGCGGCCCAGATGCCAATTCTGGAGCGTCGCCTCCAACAGGAATTCAACCACGTCTCTCGCTATGCCGAAGCGCACAGGTTTCGGTTTCCTTTGGCCAAGACTAAGGTGGCTCCACCCCGACCCAGATTTGTTTCTTAATGGGGTGCGCCTGGAAGTGGTTGAATAGCACCTTTTCCTTGATCTTTTATTTGACCGACGTTTTACCTGGTAGGCTTATATTCATAGCATTAGGGTCTCGTGTATCCATGCCATGGATGTTGTTCGTTCCGTGACGTTCAGTGCTTGGGGCGCTGATAGAACTAATGCCTTACTGTTTTATCGAACCATTGTCCGTTCGAAGCTCGACTACGGATGCGAGATTTATGCATCCGCAGCTGAGCGTTTATTGCGGAAGGTGGACTAGATCCACCCCACCGGCCTTTGCTTGGCGACCGGTGCCTTTCACACTTCCCCTATTGAGAGCCTGCTTGTCGATTCTGGAGATATGCCACTATCTATGCGCCGTGCACAGTGCATCACTCGCCTGTACGCACGAGCGCAGCGTCTCCCTTTGTCGCCAACGGCTCTCAACGAACCGCAGTTGATCTCGACGGTGCCTATGCTGGGTTCAGGGCTAGGAAACTCCTTCGAGAGCTAGATATAGCTCTCGGGCCGGTGGTGCCCCTGGTTATGCTTAGAATGCTATCCTGGAGGGTACCACTGTTGGCTATTTGTCGCCACGCCTCTGCCCTAAAAGCTTGTACGGCGGCGGAAGTATTGCGTTTGGCCTTTGTGGAGCACATATCGTGTCACGCTTGAACCGTGTCAGTGTATATGGATGGCTCCAAGTCTGAAGAGGGTGTCGGTTTACTACGCCGTATCCCCTCTGTTTGAAGTCAGCGGGACTCTACCGGACTCTGCGTCTATCTTCACGGCTGACTTGGTTGCAATACACGACTTGGTACCGAAGATATCGCGACGTGCCCGTTTCGAAGACCGGATCGGGATTTTATAGCGACTGACAAAGCGTCCTGAGTGCCCTCGGGGCATTGGAATCTCCACACCTTCTGGTTCGCGATATACGTGATAGCATGGTATTATTGAGCCGGGTGGGTGTCTAAATTATCTTCTGCTGGGTTCTTGGACATATAGGAAATTCGGGGAATGAGCTCACCGACGAGGGCACCAAAGAGTCCGCGAGGACCGGGCGACTGGACCAGCGCTTCGCTCTTCCACACACAGACTACATGGTAGGAATACGGGCAGCTCTTCGGGCTGCTTGGCAAAAAAAGAGAGGAAACTGTCCAGGGAAACTTAAAGTTGCGTGGCATTGCGCCGCGACTGTTCCCATGCACCTATCCCCCAATGCCGCGGCGGCTTCAGGTCGCTTTCTGTCGTCTCCGAATCGAGCACACTCGTGTGACCCATCGCTATTTGATGGAATGCTCGCATGCGCGCTACTGTGACGACTGCGTCGTCCTCCAGACTGTTTGGCATATTCTTGTCAAATGTGCCAGTCTGGGTGATCTTCGTGTACGTTACCTCTCCCGGTACCGGGATGGGCGGGGTCGCTACCGCCTGTCCCTTGTACTCGGGACGGGTTCGTTGACACCGACTTGTGGAATTTTAGCCTTTTTGGAGGAGGCCGGCTTCTCCCCCTTATTTAATGTTTGACAATAGATTGCGTGCTTTTTCTCCGGGGGAAGGCGGACCTTCCCCCGTCGACGGAGCTCGCTTTATATTTCTTCAATTTGTTTGTTTTTGTTTTTTGTTTTTCCTGGGTTTTTTTTTGGTTTTTTTCTTTTAATATAGCCTAGATTTACGCTAGGTTAAGTTTGGTGACTTATGCCCTAGAAGGCAGTCGCCAGATAAGATATTAAAAAAAAATAAAATAAATCATCTTGGTACCCTACTAGATGTGGTGATCGTCTTGATATGCTTCTAACTGTGGATGATCATCTTGGTAACCTACTAACTGTGGTTTTCTTCGTGAAAAGCTTAGGAGTGTCTCATTCTGACATGATCTCCATCCTTAAGTAAACTAATTCCAAGAATATAAACAATGAACAATTTATTACCCGCATACCTAAAAAAATAAATAACTTAGTCTTTCACTGTAAAGTTGTGAAATTTATTTTAAAATCACAATCACTTTCTAACAGATAAATAATTACAGCTCTTATTTAATTAGGATGCCAAAAATCTGTGCGTCCTTAGCAATGACGTCATACTATGGGGTGGAGCTTCCTTCCGAAATTTCTGATCCATATAACTGGTGCGGAGTTTAACAAAATATCCAGCTTGAGCATCAGAATTTCGGATGATCAAACCTTTAAAACAAACTCTTTTTATCGTAGATGAAAACTCCTTATATGGAAGCATTTCTTATTATTATGTGCACACAATCCTATACTAGCACAATAAAAGAAGACTCACAATAATTGATTTGCTAGAAATGCCATTTAATCTTGATGATTTAAAGTCAAATTTAAATAATAGAAGATAAGATTCAGATTTGTAGCTATTGTGGATAAATGCTGAAGGTGTTAGAAGAAAAAAGATGATATAAGTTTTAAACTTTGTGTTGGGTGTGCAAATTTAACATTTGTATGTAAGAACTAGCAAGATGCATTAGGTAAATACTTTACGTTTTAGGCATAGAGCCACGTTACTTTTGAATATATAATTAAGCTTTCCTACCGCTCTCCAGCCTAACTATGTTCTTCTACTGATTTCCTTTTTTCTATACTTTCACTGGGAGGCGGCACGAGCTAGTCATGGTAAACGTACTCTTTTGTACTTGGTGTTAAATTTATTGTCATTTTTATTTCAACTGTGAGAATGGCTGATGTTAATTGTGTTATCAATAACTATAACTTTGGGGGACTGTCGTAGAATTGCTCATAGTCTGGTCCAATAATTATTCTAGTCCTTGATCTGGACACACCGCTTTTGTTTAAGTCGATGGTATTGACCCTATGTCTCAATCTACGATCATATATATATATATATATATATATATATATATATATATATATATATATATATATATATATATATATATATATATATATATATATAGGTAGGCTTTAATTCCTACTGAACGTGCGAAAGCTGGTTAGAGGCGTGTTTTGCCGTAGCCAGGATTCTCACTATAAAAGTGTCCCACTTGTTACTGGGGGGAGGTTTGTGATTGTTGAATTCTAAGAGTGCATAATACAGGTTGAATGAATTAGCCGAAGGGATGTTTAATTAAAGTCTTGCCAAGGGTACGTCAAAAAGGAGGAGCCACAAATAAACACACGTACAAAAAATAAACTTTACTTCACACAAATATAATAATTAGCAATAGTTAAACGGGCAAAATTACGGATTAAATATTAAACACTGACGTTAAGCGTCTAGATTTTTAATGACTCAATGAGAGTATCAATCACTGTTAATTAAATAGGTAATTTAAGAATAGAGGGACACTGGGTTTACAGATTACCATTAATTGTGATGGATTGGAGAGACGACTGCTCAGGTCCAGACGGGGTGGTTCGGGTGGCGTTAACACGAGTTCTCAGGGAGAGGGGGGATAAGACGACGGGTTCGGGGCTGCTGACTGCAGTTCCGGTTAGTTTACTCCTAACTGTATGTGACACTAACAAATAGTAACTTCCAGTAACTATTTGGATGTTTCTTTTCTTTCTCAAGTTACGTTGAGCAACAGAGCGTATTCTCCTAGTCACAGACTCTGCGGGGCGGGATTTACTTCAGGAACACTTTGAGACAGCGACCAAGTTGACTTGGCGGTGCGTTGGCAGTCGATAGGTTACGGCAACGACTCTCGTTCAACGTGAGGGTTACGCGTTACGCGAGTAGGTTTGGGACTCTGCTGTAGAGGGATGAACGGCGATGTTATTTATACAGCGGATTGTGGGAAATCGAGAGAGAGATTCCATTCACGACAATTCGCTTATCGCAGCGCCTTCTGGACAATCTCCATGGTATCATAAAGAAGGCAAATAGAATTTAGGCTTCTCTGTGAGATAGGCCTTCTTTCGTCAGACTTCCTGTCACCAGTTGGGGAAGGGTGAGGGAGGGGGGGGGGTAGGAGACGAAGGTCAACTCAAACGACAAATTTCTTTCGTTCCCACGATTGTCTGGCGGCATGCGAGTATGTACGTTCCATACCCTCACAGGGACTTTAGGAATAGATCTACGATATTGGCAGCAAATCGAAAATCTTGAGCGCCGCTGTAACCAGCTGATGAGCTCTTTCTGACTAACTTTTTTATTTGTATTTTTCTATTAAGTTTGGCCTAAATGACAATATTGAGGGACTATATGTGCATGGGAGTATATCAATGTAGGTCTTACTAATTCCTTGTTCCTGTAGAGCTCTCAGAACTAAATCGGTGTTTACTGAACCAATTTGAGGAGAAGTATTAAAACAACTTTCCATTTGCTGCCAATATCGTCCCCCAAAGTTATAGTTATTGATAATAAAATTAACACCAGCCATTCTCACAGTTGAAATAAAAATGACAATCAATTTTACACCAAGTACAAAAGAGTACGTTTACCACTTGCTACAATAATTGTTAAAGAGAGTGTGGATGATCATAAATACAGTAGCTCCTTCTGAAATCTTCATGTTTCAATGGCTTAGTTCAGTAGAGGGTTTGTGTTAAGCTTTGATCTATAATTTTGCTAAATATTTTATATGTTGCCGATAATAGATTGATCGGGCTGTAGCTTTTTCATTTTTCCTTGTATCACTTTTTCCATACGAAGAAAAACTGAGGGAAAACATTTGTTTATTTTTGTTGAATTTATGTTTACCGAATATTGCGATGTTCCTTGTTCATTTTTTTATATATAAAAACAAATGCTTCTTGTAATACCCCCCCCCCTTTCTTATAACATAATCCTCCTCTTTGCTTCATTTGTTTTCATTGATAATTATGATTAACACAAGAATTTGAAAAGCGTGTTTTTATGAGATAATTATTAGATGCTCGATTAGTAGGTACAATCAAGATTGTTATTATTTGAATATTTAAATTAATGACCAGGATGTGGTGTCAGGTCTAGCATGGAAAACCAGGCTACAGCCAACATGTGGAAGATAACGAGCCCTTCCGGCCCCAATACTGTTGTAGAATATGCCACAATATATCTTTCACACATGTTCAATTCCCCTATGTTTGCTCCTTTCAGATCTCTCCTTACAAACATTATCTTGGAGTTGCTTTCGTGGGTTTTCGATTTAATATAAATATTCAAGTATAATTTATTTGCAACATTTTCAAGTAACTTCTTTTAACTGTGATAAAAGTCAATGATTTTTATGCCTATTATATTTTTATTAAATCTTTATTATAAACACTTAAAACCCTGCGTTTCACTTCTTTAATACAAAAGTATCTAAAATTCCAAGGACAAAATTTCACAAGAGTATCTAAATAGTTGCCGTGCAGTTTGGACAAATGTTCCAGTGAAATTTTACATTTTCACAGTTCTTAATGAATGAAATTTGTAAATTAACTGCGGCTTGCTACGTTGCCATTATGCAAATTGTCAAGTTCAAAGGCCCTCCAAACTTATGCATAGTTACTGCTAATGAACATAAACCATATTTTTATTGATGAAGGTAGAATGAGGCAAGGTAGCCATTCGGAATTCCTAGAAGCACTTTGTTTTAAGTACTTCCAAGTTTGTTTTGCGCCTCAAATTCCCCCATTTTTTAATAGGAATCTATTTTGCAAAAATCTTAATTAAACTCGTGCAAAATAGGACTACTTTTTCGCTAACCCACAAAGGTCTTGAGTAAGGAAGCTTAGGGAATATTCGGGTATGCTATTAAATAGCTAAAGTAATACTATAATTCAATTTTATTGAGGAAAATATTCTTTTTTATATTTCTTTTCCTTTCTGTACATTCTCCTCAGCACTTACACACAGGTACATTATGTTCTTCCACTGATCAAAACAGTGCAGTTTTTTCTCTTTACTCTCACAAGTGGTGTCAAGTAGCATTGTTTTCATCTTTACTTATGAAACAAACTCAAAACGAGTTCCCCCGATGGTAAAAATGTGCCTGTCTTCATGCTTAAGTTTTTAGCTAATTTTTTCAGAAGACTCGTGAAGACGCGTCTGCCTCAAGTGATGCCTGGCAACAAAAGGAAGGCCAGGATTGCCAGATCAAATTTGTAAAAAGTAGCACAGAAGTTAGAAAAAGTAGCGAATTTTGGTAGAAAGTAGTGCAATAAAGAATTTCATTTTCAGAAAGTCATAAAAAAGAAAACATAATTATTTTTATAGCATGGTACAAGTACTCTTTGCCTTTAAAATTTAATCAGAGCAATGCAGCATGTTCTTTCTAATTTCAAATCAAATATATTGGATGATGATGGCTGTCGTAGAATTAAGTAGTTATCGCCTATTTCTAGATTTCTTCGTTTGTTCGGAGAAAGGACTACGACAGCCCAAAATAATAATTGGAATTGAATTTCGTTGAGTGCGCGGCGTTTTTGTTATTCGAATACTTTAAATATGGTTGGCCGGGATTGGTCTTATTTAATTAGCTTTGGTGGTTAGAGGACTTAAACAAGAATTACAAAAATAATCTTTAATTACACAACAAAACATATAATACAAATAATTACACTCTCTAGTCATTTATTAATTCAGCAATGTGAAAATTATCAATAATTACCAATAAGTACTCATGCCGTAAGGGCTCAATACTCCGAGTACTAACCCGATAGGGTTTAGGAAGAAACTACGAATGGAATCCTAGCCTTAGGGTCACAATAATTCACTTTAGTTATCCGAAATGACTCGGGAGGAGACTACGTGACGAGTCTTAGTCGGAGGGTGTCGCACTGCTTCGACGAGAAAAGGAAAGGTGTAAATATTACCACAAGTAGACGCTCGGGAAAGATTCTCCAAGTAGACGCTCAAAAGGGGAAGATTATCGAAGTAGACGCTTAAAAGGAGAAGATTCTCCAAGTAGACGCTCAAAAGGGAAAGATTCTCCTGTAAACGATCGAGGGAGAAAACTCCTGTAGGGCGGAGACTGTGCGCTTTTTCTAGACGGGTCCTTCGATACTGACGCCATCGTTCCAAATAAGATCCTAGCTTCGGGCCGGTATGACACCATGTTCTATCGCTTGAGGATATGCGCCGTAAGTGGATGATTCCACAGACGTCTTAAAAGAGGCCGCCGAATATCTTCCGTATTTTCCGGGCTTGGTTCACTCTGGAGCAACGTAGAGACGGCTCACCACCACGACCTGGGGTCTTCTCCAAGGGGGGAGGGGGTAGGTCTTCGGGACTCTTCCTTGAGCGGATTCCGACGAAATACTTCCCCGATTAATTTTGTGACGGGGAATATATAGGCGTTCGCCGTAACTCCTATATTTGCTAACGGAGGCATGATCTATCCTTTCTTTTTGAAAAAGCAAATTAACCTTTTCAAACTCATTTAACACAGGCCTCATAAATGTAAAATAAAGTTTCATAGTTACATTTGAATACATTGCAAACAATATTATTGCATAATATTTGTCACAATTTAAAGAAACCATCTGAAAATGCAATTTTAAAGCATCCCACTGGTTAAGAATCCTTTTTACACAGATACCACTAACTAGGCACAATGTGCCTGAAAGATGAATCATTTTAAGGGGTCCTCGCCACCATTTATCAATCTAAATATTTCCATGTAAGACTCGCTTCGAAAAGCTGATCTATTGAACCAGTTACTAGTTTCTCTCATCACGTAATCGATATTACAAGGCAATTCCTCTGCTGCATGTGAACATGCTAAATGAAGAGAATGGCAAATACATTGCACGAGTATTAAGTTTCGATTATCGTGTTTCATTAAAGTGTATAAAAAGTTATTAGCTCCACAAAGGTTGGAAGCTCCGTCAGTTGCAACATCACTCAAAAACGTCTTCACAGTTGTAAGAAGTACTTCAGCCGTAGTCATTGTGACAGGAATTAATGCTAAAAACTGTGATACGAATGATTTTATTTTCTATTATAATATCTAACACAAAGACACAGATGCCTTATACAGGCAACATCAGTCAACTCGTCTACAATTAGAGAAAATTGAGCATTACTTATCTGTTCAGTTTGTTCTTTAAGTAGGGCTGGAGCTATAACATTTTTAATCAGAGCAGTGCACTTTGTTCTATTTAACTTTAACTCAACAGTATTGGATGCTGATGGAATTTCTTGCTTAGTAATTCTCCTAAATGATCGACTCTGAGATGCTTGCATGGCGAACTACAAATTTTTTTTGTGTTCTTTGAATATGATTGTACTAAAGCACTGTTTTTCACATGTTTATATGACGAAGAATGTTTTTTTTTTAAATCACTTATGTACGCTCGCAAATTAACGTTACACACTTTACATAAAACTTTTGTTTTGTCGTCTTTTATCTCTTTCAACCATTTAGAAAATTGAGGATCTCTTAAACATGCAGTTTGAAAATTTTGATCATGATATGATTTACTTATTGTAATTTTAAAGAGTATAAAATTTGAACAATGAAAATTAAACACTGGTTACGTACATTGACTCTTAAACTTTGTATTTTTAGTTTTCAAATTCCAGATTTAAAATCATGAATGTAAAAAGATGCTAGACCATAGCAGTGAGATTTTTAACAGAGACTATTTCTTTTTGAAATTGCAATTTGGTCTTACGTCCGAATCAAGCCAATTCAAGGCTACCAGATCCAGAATTTATATTATAGTACCAAAATCCGTATTTTGCTTAAAAACACAAGTTTTGATACGTTTGTTACGACGTTGGTATAATTTAACAAATAAATACCTAATTTCTAAGTTAATAATTACCGTAGAGTTAAAAAATAGAATTTTGACATACTATTACCTGGTCACAAAAATTAACCCTAAAACTTTGGGGGAAAGTTGGCAAAGCTTCGGTTTAAGACATGTTCATTACAAATTTTATCAACAAATGTACGAACTCTTCACATAACATCAGTTCTCAAGTCGTGTAATCAAGTTATGTCATGAACATGTTTTCGTACATAAAGTAGAGCAGAAAGTAGCAAGTAGCGCAAAATTTTAAGGAAGAGCGCACTGAAAAGTAGAGCATGGCGCTACTTGTAGCGCGATCTGGCAGATTATAAAAAAAAACCCTCGAAAATTTTGCAGAAAAAGGAATATTGAAGCCCTTGAGGAAGTAGCCCAATTCCGAGTTGTAGCCCAATCTTGCGGCCCTGGTTAGGTACTTTCCGGGGTTGTTTATGTTTGCCCGTTAGTCATTACAACACGTGGTTCGAGTATGCCCACTATGGTTCGAGCTATATAAACAGATTCTGGTTATTTAATGGCAAAAATGGGAATCGTTTGATTTTTATAATAAAAATGAAAACCAACGAGCGAATCTCCACCAGAGAGGGGGGGGGAGCGGGAGGGGGCTTGTGGCTAACGCCATATTTTCCGCATCTCCCGATTTAGCCGACAAAGTTGGCACGTTCGTACAAAATGGTACTGTTTCACCCCAATGTCCGTTTGGTATTTTTTGGGGTACGTTTTGGATTTTTTTTTATATTTCATAAAACTTCTTTGTGTGTGTGTGTGTGTGTGTGTGTATCACATCATTCATCCAAGTGTCTCTTTCTTTTGATTCTTTTTCTTTATAACATTTATCCAAACCTTAGTTAAGTTCGGCTTTAATGGACTGGGGGGGAAGGGCGGGAGATCCTGGCCATTAGGGCACGAATAATGAGAAGATCGGTTTTGCCCCAATAGCCCCTTCCCTTCCCGACGGGGACTACAACACGGGCTGTAGGATAAAAGGCTTTCTCCTTTAATCTCCCAAAGGGGCGGAGGGAGAAGAGGTCAAATGCTCCTGGGGAGCTATAAACAACTCCTTACTAACTCTCCTCGCGATGCGGCCTCGCTGCTATTGCGATTCAAGTATTAAAAAAAACCCAAAGAACTGTGATCTTCCTTTTTCCTTCTCCGATACGACTCCGAAACAAGAGTTTGCTCGGATTCGTCGAGTCGTGCGTCACCGAGTCAAGAGTAGCGGCACAAACACCTTCAGAGTCATTTTAAAAAATTTACGACCAATCTTATTTATTAATTTTGGCCATAAAATATACAAATAATCTAGAACAGGGGTTCCCAATTTGGAGGGAGTAGGGGAAAGTTGAAGATTAGCTGCTCGGCTGCTAATTTATATTTATAGATTATTCGTATATGCGTTTGGTTATTCGTATGTGTTTGATTCATGGAAGCCAGTTTCAAGCTGGACTATGAGTTACTATATAGGGCCTACACTTGCCCTCAGGAACAAGTATTTAGCAGCCGAGCAACTTACATATCTTCAACTTTACCTTTTTTTTTCCTCCCTGAGTCCCTGAAGACTGCCTGGAAAACCAAAAGACCCTCTAGGAAATAATACGCGAAAATCTATTCCAAATTTAAATATTTATTAAGCTCGCTGAAACAAAATGGTTAAATAATGACGCAATCACATTTTGATGTTTTCACAAATGAATCGTTATGGTTATAAGAATTTGTCAGCATTTCATATATATGCACATTCAAGGAGAGAGATGCGTTTGATGTTGTTTTATTATCTCATCCAATACGTAATGCGGCCTTTTTTCTTCATCATTATTTTATGGATAGAAATAATCGAAAGCTGGGTTGTTTTTCGACTAGCCTAGTCTACTAAACTCGAAGCCTAGGTATCTCTATGTCATTTTCTGGGATATTAATTTTATATTATTACCAGGCAATGGCTTCGCCACTGCCCCCTACGAGGGAAGCTTGCGCTTCGCTACTAAAATTAAAATTTAAAATCTAAAAAAAAAACAGCCATGGTTAAATTTTTATAAATTTTATGAACTTCGCTAATTATAATAATTTTAAAATGGAACTCTAAACTAAAATTTTCCCCACTTTCAAAAAATCCCGTTGCTAAAATATAGTTATAGAAGAAGATATATAAAAATAAATTTTCCGAACTTTACCATTTGTAATTCTTAGGGTTTTAAAAAATTCACAAAATTTCGATACTTATATTTATTTCTGAACGTTACCATTTTGTTTTTTGATATTATAAAAGAATTATTAGAAATAACCTTGATAAAAAACATAAGTCATAACCAAACTAAGATGAATTTATTATTCAAATATTCAAAAGAATCCCCTTATTAAATTATAGTTAGTAATGATGATGATTAATTTAATCTGCCTTATCATTAAATTATGAATATTATGGAAGTGTCAAAAGAGTAAATATACTTTTAGAGTTTAGAAAAGGCAACAATGCGAAGTTAACAGTTGAAAGTTTGTGCCTAATACGACAAAGGAACAAATTGTGTGAGTCAGTGCCAAAGATGGTTTTAAGATTTTCACTCGTGAATCATTAGTATCAAAGATGAACCCCGTTTAGGATGACCAGTGGAATTTGATGGAGCTCTTTTAAAAATAACAGTGAAAGAAAAGCCGATTGTAACTGTTGAACAATTGGCTCGAAACCCAAAATCGACTCATTACACTGTAAATCGTCATTTAAAGGAGATAGGAAGGTTTCACGATTAGGGTAATGGATTTTTCACGACCTGTCAGAAGTACACTTGCAACCAAGGATCCAAATTTGTTCATCTTTCTTTTCTTGACTAAAAAGTGAACCATTATTTAGTATGATTGTTACAGGAGATGAAAATACGATAATATTTAACGTTGTAGACAATGGATTAATCATGGGGGGAAAACAATACACTAGCCGAAACAGGAGCCTCATCTAGAGAAGATTCGTGTGTGCGTTTGGGGGGATATGAATGGAATAATCCACTTTGAAATTCTTAACCCAAATCAGACTAACACCAAAGATACTTTACTGTACTCAGTTGGACCGTTTACATGCAGCACTAGAAGAAAAAAAAGATCAGAATTAATCACTAGAAGTAGTGCTCTTTGATCAAGACAACACGTGACCACATATCGCAAGATATAACATGAAAAGCTTGAAATTTCCTATTGGGAACTGATGAGTCGTCACCATCATCACTCACCTGACTAAGCACTATCAGATTACTATCTTTTTAGGAGTTTAGCGAATCACCTGAAGAGAATGAAGAGGTCGAATCAACCTTAAAGAATTTTTTTCTTAATCAAATTCAAATAAATTTTACAAACACGGTATTGAAAAGTTGGATAGAGACATGGTAGAAACTGGTGGAGATTATATTGCTTATTAAATTAATAAAAGATACTTATTTAAGTATAAATAACTTGATATAATTGTTTGATTTATATCCATAAAATAATGATAAACATGAAAGAAAATGACGCATTACTTATGAAGTGACAATAAAATAGTGTCTAAATTATTGCCAAATTTGTCAGCTTTAAACCAGTCTCCTCGTTCTTCAACGTTAGTTATTTTCTTTCATTTGCTACATTTGAATTTGCATCACTAAAACCAACTTCGACCATTTATGATGTAATAAAAGCAAATAAGAATGACAGAGCATTGCCAGAGAGTTAAGGGTCTCGCTAAAAAAAAATGTTCTCAGTTAATCTTGTGCTCAAAGATTAACTGATTTGTTAATAAACCCGTTTAGAACTATTTGAATCCTTCATATTTTTCTCGATGTCGGCATCAAAAGGTAATAAAATGCAATTATTCCACGTCTTCTAACCTCTCAGAGAAATCTTCTGTCCAACTTTTAAAGATGTTTCGCATATTTATGTTTCCAAGACATCGTCGCTGAGAGTATCTTCCTATTTTTGAAATTGTATTAAGTTGGAAAATATCGAAAATCTCGACGTTCCAAAGAATGTTTGAACTTGAATAATGTTAACATCTTTACATTGCTAGCAGTTTTGTACTTCATTGAACATTGAATAAAGATCACTCAAAAAAAAAGAAAGGTTTCTACACATCTGCAAATCTTGACATAAAGAGGGATCAAAACCGGTCGGAAATTCGGTTGTGGGATCATACAATTTCACAATTCTTTTCTAACAATGGCACCCCACCTCCCTTTGCTATCCACAGCCACCTAGCCTATGTATGCAAAGGTAGCTGATTCAATTGTTCGCTAATTAACTCTCATAGCCTGGCAAACAATCCTGAATTCAGAGGATTAGCTTTCAAGCTTTTTGATCGCTTTTCCGCGGCCCTTTAACGCATTATTAATTGATCACTTAAATATTTAGCCACCAGGCAATGGCTTCGCCACTTCCCCCTAAGGGGGGAGCTTGCGCTTCGTTACTAAGATTAAAATTTAAAATCTAAAGAAAAAGCAGCCATGGTTAAATTTTTATAAATTTTCTGAACTTCACCATTTGTAATTCTCTGGGTTTTAAAAAATTTACAAAATTTCGATACTTATATTTATTTCTGAACTTCACCATTTTGTTTTTTGATATTATAAAAGAATTATTAGAAATAACCTTGATAAAAAACATAAGTCATAACCAAACTAAGATGAAATTATTATTCAAATACTCAAAAAAATCCCCTTCCTAAATTATAGAGTTAGTGATGATGAAGATGATGGTTATGATGATGCCTATGTAGACGCTTTTGATCACTAACAGGAGGCATTGAATGATTGTCGCAAACGGGTTTTTTTAATCGTAAGGTCAACAAACCTAAGTCGCGTGCTCTCAATTATTTTAATCATTTTGAAAATAAAAGAGAGATTTAATTAACAAACGTATTATCAATTAACAAATATATCTTCTGACCTTACGACCTTCAAAACTTTCAAAAACTAATTGAAAAGAAAAATGGTTAGCATCCGACCGACCGACGAACCGACATACTAGCTTATAGAATCGCGCCCACGCGACTAAAAATACAACTATTAGCAGCAAGCCTAATGCAGTTGTCTCAATTTGTAATGGATCCTCAAAAAATCTAGCGACCCTGTAAGGAGAGAAAATTATTTATCGATCCCCAAATGACCCTTTAGCTCCTAACGACACCATTGAAACTCGTATTGACCTCGTGGGGGTCTCTAGTGACCTCTTTGGGAACCCATGATCTAGAATTAGAATAATAATATATTCACGAAATTTTTGTGATTTTCTCCGTAAGGGGCGCGACGATTTGCCATCCTGGCCGCCGTGCTGACGGGAATCAGAACCCCGTCTGACCCTAGCTTAGCCTCTTCTCCTTGTTTCAGGGAGCCTGTATTTGTCCCCCACTTCGTCGATTTTCATACAAGCTCTCCCTCAACTTTCTCTGGTCACCCTCTAATTTTACAGGGTAGATGCTGCCCTTCTTCTCAGCCAACCGTCCCGGATCGGAACTGGATGGCGAACGGACAATGTTCCCTGACCCCTGAGCTCCGGTTCGGGATGGTGGAGTTCTAACCACCTACACCTACTTCATCTCCACCCATACCTTCCTCACATCCCCTTTCCTTCTCATTTCACAATATATTTGTTTTTACGCCGTGTGCAAGGTGGAGGGACTGACAGGTCACCAGGCAGGAGGGGTGGTCCTGAATGGCGGAACCTGGACCCGTAAGGGGCGCGGCGATTTGCCATCCTGGCCGCCGTGCTGACGGGATCCAGCGCTCCGTCCGGCCACAGCTTAGCCTCTCTTCCTTCCTTCAGATAGCACGATTTCTTCCCTACCTCGTCGCTTTTCATACAACCTCTCCCACAACTTTCTCTGGTCAGCCTCTAATTTCAAAGGGTAGAATGCTGACCTTCTTCTCAAGCCAACCACCCCGGATCGGGGCTGAGGGGGGAGGGGACATTGTCCCCTAACCCCTGAGCTCCGGTTCGGGATGGGGGTTTTTTAACAACCTGCTTCATCCCCACCCATACCTTCCTCACATCCCTTTTCCTCTCCTCTTCACAACCTATATTTTTTACGCCGTGTCCAAGGTGGAGCCGCCATGCCGATGGACTGCCAGGCCACCAGGCGGGAGGGGTGGTCCCGAATGGCGGCGCCTGGCTCTGCCGGGCTTGTAAGCACCTCTCGCAGTGCGGGCTACTGCGAGAGGTGATGAGCTATTGCGTCCCGTGGCAAAAATAGGGTCACCATGCCCATAGATGAACAACAAAAAAAAAAAACCCAAACCCCTTTAACTCCCCCTTGCTCATCGACGGAGCCGCCCTTGGGCAGCTCCACCGAAAAAATGGAGGTCCCCCCCCCTGTGCTTGCACAGGGGACCCTCCATATTTCTCTAACCGGAGAGGAGGCTTACTCCTCTCCTTCGCCTACGGGTGCAGGGGACTCCCCCTCACCCCCTTCTCTGGAGGTGCTTTCGGGCACCTCCCTTTTCCCAGCGGCAGTCCCATCTTTTCTTTTCAAGGGGACTGCCAAGAAAGCCAGCAGGCAGCCCTTAGCCAGCCGCTTCCCATCAAAGCGGCTTGGTAGGGCAAACCCCCTTAGGGGGGGGAGGGAAGCCAGGCCCCTTCGGTCGCTTCCCTCAAAAGACCTGCTGGCAAGAATTTTAAACCTTGCCGGGGTCAAGGCCTGTGCCTCCCCACACCACCTGACTAGTGACAATACTGCCAAGGGGACCTGCGATGTCCTGGGAGGGGATGGCCAACAGGAGGCCCCTCCTGTGATAGACATGGTCCTTGAGGAGACCCAGCCCCAGATGGTAGGGCCTTCCATGGGGGGGAATTCGGGCTCGGCGCCAAGCACCGAACCCGAATCCGCCCCTATGCAAGGTCCTCCTCGAATGGCTGAGGGCTCCGAGGCAGTAGAAGGAGGGGAGGGATCTCCTCCGACAGGTGCCCCTACGACAACCAGGACCTTCTCCATTTCGGAGAGGGACCTGGCTGAGGCTGGTCCATCTGGCCTGGGGACTTCTGCCGGCGGAGGTGAAAAGCGGGTTCATTCCCCGCCCTCCTCTCCGAAAAAGAAAAAGACTAAAAAGACTAAAAAGACCAAAAAGACTCGGGGCTCCTCTCCATCCACGGGGGCTGCGGGGACGGATGGGTCTGCTGCCACTCTGGCAAGCGACCAAGCCAAGATCGGCACATCCGCCCCCTCTGCCCCCCCGGTTGCGGAGCCCCTGACAAAGAAGACTACTACCAAGAGTGCACAGGGCGGAGCCTCGATGACATCGGGGCCCCTGATTCAGAGGTTACCTGGCGTTTTCGAGCCCACTGGCTTCAAACACTTCCTCGTTATTCGCTCCACTGATGGCACCATGTTGTCCAAGGGCAACATGATCCATCAGCGGAGAGGATTAGCTAGTGCAATTGGTAGAGAGCCGAAGGTAACCCGTTTCTCGGACGGGAGCCTTCTGGCGAATGCGGCGAATCCCGCCGAGGCGGCCAGGATTAGTGCTCTTCGGACACTTCATGGCACCCCGGTGAGTGTGACGCCGCACTCTACCATGAACTTTGTGAAAGGAGTAGTTTATGCGAGGGAACTCGTTGACTACTCCATTGAAGACATCACCTTAGAGCTGGCCGACCATGGGGCGGTCAAGGTCGAACGTGTGATGAGAAAACAGGGAGGGGCCTCGAGACCCACCCCTACACTCTTCGTCACGTTCGACTGTGACAAGCTCCCTGAGTCGGTGCGTGCCGGTTGGTACCGCTACCGCGTGAAGGCATTCGTGCCACTGCCACGGCGGTGCTATTACTGTCACCGCTTCGGCCATACGAATCGCTCATGTAGACGTGCAAAGTCGGGGTCACCCGAAGTCTGTGTAAATTGCTCCAAGGTCGCACACGATAAGTCCAAATCGTGTGTGGCCAAGTGTGTCAATTGCGGAGAGCCGCACCCTGCTTCTTCGAAGCAATGTGGTGCATATCTCCTTGAGAAAGAAATCCTGGCCGTTCAGGCCCAGGATCGACTCTCATTCCGCGAGGCAAAGGACTTGGTCCTGGCGCGCCCGGCTCTGCCTGGGACGTCATATGCCTCAATAGTTAGGAAGGCACCCTCTGCTCCCGGCCCATCCAGGCCAACGAGCACGGTTGTTTCCGCGCCCATTCGGAGCCCTTCTGCGGGCTCTACCCAACCCGGGCGCTCCCCTGGTAAAGCTGGCGGCAAAAAGGGCTCATACCCTGCCCCGGCTAAAACCAGGGCTCCCCCCTCTTCCCCCAGCGTGACCGTTTCCCGTAAGGCGAAACGGCCACGCGCCTCCACCGAGTCGTTAGACTCACAGGAGGCAACACCCCTAAAGATGGTCGCTAGGCCATCTTCCGGGGTTCCTAAAGCTGTCCCCCGAAAGGAGGACAGCAACAAAGGAGCTTCGGCTCCTTCGCCCACGTACCGAGGTGGAGCGGGTGGCTCGGAGACGGTGGTTCCTCGAAAAGAGGGCCCCCCGCCTCCGAAGCCGCAACGCCCGCCTAAGGTTTCGAGGCGGAGGGAGGAAAAGACTCGCATGGCGAGCCCAACCTCCCCCAATAAGTCCTCGAAGGCGACAGCGCCTTCAGCGCTTTGTCCGGCCAACAGCGCCCGGGGTTCTGCCCCCGGGAAGCGTACGGCCATTCCCGTGAGGGTCTTCAATTCGAGGAGGGCCCCCACGTCTCCTCCGAGCTAGGCCTGGAGGGCATATTCCTTCAATGGAATTGCCGTGGACTCCGGGCCAGCTGGGAGGAGCTGCGGAGGCTCGTCTCGTCCCGTTCCCCGTTAGCTATTTTTTTGCAGGAGACCATGCTAGGTGCGTGCCCCCTCCCTGCCCTCCCGGGGTATAAGGGTCTTGCGACCCCACCACCTCGGGATGGCCGGGCTGGGGGATGCGCAGTTTACACCCGGCATGATGTCTCCGTTCTTCCTTTCTCTTTAGATACCTCCTTTCAGGTAGTGGCTGTGCAGCTGCACCTGGATAGGAGGTATACTATCATTTCTGCGTACATTCCACCGTCAGCTGACTTCGACGCGGGAGACTTCCGCCGCGTCGTTGCACGGTTGCCGAGGCCCTATCTCTTGCTTGGAGATCTGAACGGCAGGCATCCTCTCTGGGGAGATTACTCCATAAATCCCAGGGGACAAGTCCTTGCCGATCTGATCGAAGAGCTTGAGATGGGTGTCCTAAACGTGGATGAGTTTACGCATCACTGTCCGAGAACCGCTTCATTTTCTTGCCTTGACCTATCTTTGTGCTCTTCGGATGCACAGCCTGATTTTGATTGGGGGGTGGTCGATGACCTCCATGGTAGTGATCACTTTCCCATTCAAATATCATTTTCAGGGCAACTGCCGCCTGAGAGACCACCTCGGTGGTGCTTGGCGCGGGCGCGGTGGCCTGCATTTCAGGAAATGACTGAATTCTCTATCTCAGTCGACGAGTTTAGGTCGGTAGATGAGGCCGTTGAGTTCTTCTCCGGCAACCTCATCGCCGTAGGCCTGACTACTATTCCTAGGACGTCTGGCCGTTTTGCACGCCGACCACTCCCATGGTGGTCGGCCGAGTGTGAGACGGCCCTCAAACAGAAGCGTTATGCCTACATGCGCTATAAGCGCCGCCCGAACGATTTCACTGTCGCTGAATTTCGTCGGGCTAGGGCTAGGTTCCGGTATATTTCGAAGCACGCCCGCCGCTCTTCTTGGCGGGCATACGTGTCTTCACTTAACGGGAAGACCCCTTTAGCTGAGGTGTGGAAGCGAGTCAAAAGGATTCGGGGCAAGTTCTCGCAGGACCCCCCTCCCGTTCTCCAGGAGAATGGGACCGCAATCTCGAAACCCGCGTCCGTGGCGGAATCCTTAGCGACCGCTTTTTCCGCATTCTCTAGCCGTGATGCTGCTCCGCCAGCATTCAATGCACGTCGTGATGTCGCGGAAGGCCGCCGGCTGGACTTTACCTCCAGAGGCGGAGAACCCTTCAACGACAAGTTTACTGTGAGTGAGTTGCGTTCCGCTCTCGCTTCGTGCGCGGACACCGCCCATGGTCCGGACGATGTCCCGTACGCCATGCTTCGACACCTGGGTGAGCGAGGCATGGCCTTTCTGTTAGATTTGTTCAACAGGATCTGGGTGGAAGGTCTTCTCCCAGACTCCTGGCGAATCGCTACTGTGCTCGCCTTTCGCAAGCCGGGGAGAGATCACTCTACTCCGACCGGTTTCCGCCCAATCTCTCTAACCTCTTGCGTGTGCAAGTTGATGGAGAAATTGGTAAATGTTAGATTAGCCTATTTCCTGGACAGCGGAGGCCATCTGTCTTCTGCACAGTGCGGCTTCCGTAAGTTCCACTCCACGTCGGATGCTCTGCTCCGACTGGAAAATGCCGTCTGCGAGGCTTTCCTTCGTAGACAGCACTACGCCACGGTGTTTTTTGATCTGGAGAAGGCCTATGATACCGCATGGCGATACGGTATCATGGAGACTCTCCACACGATGGGGGCGAGGGGACGCCTCCCAATGTTTATAACTGAATTTTTGCGAGATCGTCGATTCCGCGTACGGGTGGGGGGAGCCCTCTCCGGCCCAAAGGAGCAGGAAGAGGGTGTCCCGCAGGGAAGTGTCCTCAGTGTCACACTCTTTGCCCTGAGCATCAACGGCATCACCTCGGTGCTGCCGGAAGATGTTCTCGCTACGCTCTACGTGGACGACCTTTCGATCTCTTTTGGCGCGGCCCAGATGCCAACTCTGGAGCGCCGACTCCAACAAGCATTGAACCACGTCTCTCGCTATGCCGAAGCGCACAGGTTTCGGTTTTCTTTGGCCAAGACTAAGATGGTGCACTTCTGCCGCCACCCACGGCTTCACCCCTACCCAGATTTGTTTCTTAATGGGGTGCGCCTGGATGTGGTTGAGTCGCACCGTTTCCTTGGTCTTGTATTCGACCGACACCTCACCTGGGAGGCTCACATTCGCAGCCTTAGGGTCTCTTGTACCCGCGCCATGGACATTCTCCGTTCCGTGACGTTCAGCGCTTGGGGCGCTGATAGGGCTACCGCCTTACTTTTTTATCGATCCTTTGTTCGCTCGAAGCTCGACTACGGATGCGAGTTTTATGCATCCGCAGCCGAGCGTTTATTGCGGAAGGTGGATTCGATCCACCACACCGGCCTTCGCCTTGCGACCGGTGCCTTCCGCACTTTTCCCATTGAGAGCCTGTTGGTCGATGCTGGGGAGATGCTACTCGCTCTGCGCCGCGTGCAGTGCATCACTCGCCTGTACGCGCGAGCCCGGCGCCTCCCTCAGTCGCCAACAGCTCTCACTGCATCCGCAGCTGATCTCGATGGTGCCTATGCCGGCGAGAGACGCCAGTCATACCCTAAGCCCTTTGGGTTTAGGGCCAGGAAACTCCTTCGAGAGGTAGATATAGCTCTCGGGCCGGTGGCGCCCCTGGTTCTGCCCAGGACGCCACCCTAGAGGGTACCACATTTGGCTATTTGTCGCCACGCCTCTGCTCCCAAAGCTTGTACTGCGCCGGGAGTATTGCGTTCGACCTTTTTGGAGCACACATCGTGTCACGCTGGTACCGTGCCAGTGTATACGGATGGCTCCAAGTCCCAAGAGGGGGTCGGCTTCCACGCCGTATCCCCTCTGTTTGAAGTCAGCGGGGCTCTACCAGGCGCTGCGTCTGTCTTCACGGCCGAGCTGGTGGCAATACACCACTCGGTACGGGAGATTACGCGACGTGCCCGGTTCGGAGACCGGATTGTGATCTATAGCGACTCACAAAGCGCCCTGAGTGCTCTCGGGGCATTGGAATCTCCGCATCCCCTGGTTCGCGAAATCCGTGACGCCACGGTTTTGGCGAGCCGGGTAGATGTCGAGATTATCTTCTGCTGGGTTCCTGGACATGTAGGAATTGCGGGGAATGAGCGCGCCGATGAGGGCGCCAAAGAGTCCGCGAGGACTCTGCGACCGGACCAGCGTTTCGCTCTTCCTCACACTGACTACATGGCAAGAATACGGGCAGCTCTTCGGACTGCTTGGCAAAGAAGATGGGAGACGGTCGAGGGGAACTTAAAGTTGCGTGCCATTGCGCCGCGACTGTTCCCATGGACCTATCCCCCAATGCCGCGGCGGCTTCAGGTTGCTTTCTGTCGTCTTCGAATCGGACACACTCGTGTGACGCATCGTTACTTGGTGGAGCGCTCGCATGTGCCCTATTGCAACGACTGCGTCGTCCCCCAGACTGTTCGGCATATTCTTGTCGAATGTCCCAGTCTGGGTGATCTTCGCGCACGATACCTGTCTCGGTACCGGGATGGGCGGGGTCGCTACCGCCTGTCCCTTGTACTCGGGACGAGTGCGTGCACCATGACTGGTGGACTTATTGACTTTTGGGGGGAGGCCGGCCTTCTCCCCTTTATTTAAGGTTCCTTTTTTTTGTTATTGTTTTGTTTTAGGTTGCACTCTCCTGCACCGGGGTGAGGGGGACCTCCCCCCGCTGCCGGAGATTGCTTCGATTGTTAAGTTTTTCCAATTTATATTGATTGTTAAGTTTTCATATTTTAACTTTAAAGTAGCCTAATTCTAGGCTGTCGTGTTTTTCGGCGACTTATGCCCAAGTGGGTAGTTGCCAGATGGGCTCTATAAAAAAATAAAAAAAATGGCGGAACCTGGCTCTGCCATGCCTGTACGCACCCCTTGCAGGGCGGGCTAATGCGAGGGGTGATAAGCTATTGAATCACATAGAAAATTTAGAGTCACCATGCCCAATAATGAGAAAATTAAAAATCATCCCTTAATTTCCCCTTGTGCATCGACGGATCCGCCTCCGGAAAGCTCCAAAGAAAAAATGGAGGTCCCTTTCCCCCTGTGCTTGCGCAAGGGACCCTCAAAATTTCTCTAACTGGAGAGGAGGCTTACTCCTCTCCTTCGCCTAAGGGTGTAGGGGACTCCCCCTCACCCCCTTCTCTGGAGGTGCTTTCGGGCGCCTCCCTGTTACCAGCGGCAGTCCCTCCTTTTCTTTCCAAGGGGACTACTAAGAAAGCCAGCAGGCAGCCCATTGCCAACCGCTCCCCATTAAAGCGGCTCGGTACGCCAAACCCCCTTAGGAGGGAGACGGAAGCCAGGCCCCTTCGGTCACTTCCCTCAAAAGACCTGCTGGCAAGAATATTGAACCTTGCCGGGGTCATGGTCTGTGCCTCCCACACGAGACTAGTAACAATGCTGCCAACGGGACCTGCGATGTCCTGGAGGGGGTGGCCAACTGGAGGCCTCCCATGAGATAGAAAATGGTCCTTTAGGCAACCCCGCTTCAGACGGTAGGGCCTTCTATATGAGAGAATCCGGGCTCGGCTCCAAGCCCTGAACCCGAATCCGCCCCTATGCAAGGTCCTCCTCAAGCGCTAGGGTTTCCGAGGCAGTACAAGGAGGGGGGGCGGGATCTCCTCCGACCGGTGCTCCTATGACTGCCAGGACCTTCTCCATTTAGGAGAAGGACCTAGCTGAGGCCGGTCCATCTGGCCTGGGGGCTCCTGCCAGCGGGGGGGGGGTATAAGTGAGTTCATTCCCCGCCTTCATCTCCTTAAAAGAAAAATAACAGGAAAAAGACTAAAAAGACTCGGGGCTCCTCTCCATCCGCGGAAGCTGCGGGGAAGGATGGGTCTGCTGCTTCGGTAAGCAGCCAAGCCAAGACCGGCACATCCGGGCCCTCTGCTTCCCCGGATAAGGAGCTCCTGACGATGACAAAGACCAAAAGTGCACAGGGCGGAGCCTCGATGACATCGGGGCCCCTGATTCAGAGGTTACCTGGCGTTTTCGAGCCCGCTGGCTTCAAACGCTTGCTCGTTATTCACTCCACTGATGGCAGCATGTTGTCCAAGGGCAACATGATCCATCAGAGGAGAGGATTAGCTAGTGCAATTGGTAGAGAGCCAAAGGTAACCCGTTTCTCGGACGGGAGCCTTCTGGCGAATGCGGCGAATCCCGCCGAGGCGGCCAAGATAAGTGCTCTTCGGATACTTCATGGCACCCCGGTGAGTGTGACGCCGCCCTCTACCATGAACTTTGTGAAAGGAGTAGTTTATGCGAGGAAACTCGTTGATTACTCCATAGAGGACATCACCTTAGAGCTGGCCGACCATGGGGCGGTCAAGGTCGAACGTGTGATTAGAAAACAGGGAAGGGCCTCGAGAACCACCTCTATACTCTTCATCACGTTCGACTGTGACAAGCTCCCTGATTCAGTGCTTGTATTTGACTGACGCCTCACATGTGACGCTCATATTCGCAGCCTTAAGGTCTCTTGTACCCGCGCCATGGATATTCTCCGCTCCGTGACGTTTAGCGCTTGGGGCGCTGATAGGGCTACTGCCTTACTTTTTTATTTTTATCGATCCTTTGTTCGTTCGAAGCTCGACTACGGATGCGAATTTTATGCATCCGCAGCCGAGCGTTTATTGCGGAACGTGGACTAGATCCACCACACCGGCCTTCGCCTGGCGACCGGTGCCTTCCATACTTTCCCCATTGAGGCCCTACTAGTATATTCTGGGAAGATGCGACGCGCCCTACGCCGCGTACAGTGCATCACTCGCCTGTACGCGCGAGCCCGGCGCCTCCCTCAGTCGCCAACAGCTCTATTTGCATCCGCAGCTGATTTCGACGGTGCCTATGCCGCCGAGAGACGCCAGTCATACCCTAAGCCCTTTTGGTTTAGAGCCAGGAAACTGCTTAGGGAGCTAGGTATAGCTCTCGGTCCGGTGGCGCCCCTGGTTCTGCCTAGGACGCCACCCTCGATGTTACCATATTTGGCTATTTGTCGCCACGCTTCTGCTCCCAAAGCTTGTTCAGCGCTAGGAGTATTACGTTCGACCTTTTTTGGAGCACACCTTGTGTCACACTGGAACCGCGCCAGTGTATACGGATGACTCCAAGTCCCAAGAGGGGGTCGGCTTCCACGCCGTATCCCCTCCGTTTGAAGTCAGCGGAGCTCTGCCAGGCGCTGCGTCTGTCTTCACGGCCGAGCTGGTGGCAATATACCCCTCGGTACGGGAGATTACGCGACGTGCCTGGTTCGAAGACCGGATTGTGATCTATAGCGCCCTGAGTGCTCTCAGGGCATTGGAATCTCCTCATCGTCTGGTTCGCGATATACGTGACGTTACGGTTTTGGCGAGCTGGGTGGGTGCCGAGATTATCTTCTGCTGGGCTCCTGGACATGTAGGAATTGCGGGGAATGAGCGCGCCGATGAGGGCGCCAAAGAGTCCACGCGAACTCTGCGACCGGACCAGCGTTTCGCTCTTCCTCACACTGACTACATGGCAGGATTACGAGCAGCTCTTCGAACTGATTGGCAAAGAAGATGGGAGACGGTCGAAGGAAACTTAAAGTTGCATGCCATTGCACCGCGACTGTTCTCATGGACCTATCCCCCAATGCCGCGACGGCTTCAGTTCGCTTTTTGTCGTCTCCGAATCGGGCACACTCGTGTGAAGCATCGCCATTTGATGGAGCGCTCGTCAGCGCCCTATTGTGACAACTGCGTTGTCCATCAGACTGTTCGGCACATTATTGTCAAATGTCCCAGTCTGGGTGATCTTCGCGCACGTTACCTGTCCCGGTACCGGGATGGGCGGGGTCGCTAACGCCTGTCCCTTATACTCGGGACGAGTTCGTGTACATTGACTGGTTGACATAGACTTTCGGGGGCAGGCCGGGCTTCTCCCCTTTATTTAACTAGGTTTTATTTTTTGTTTTTGTTGTTTTCTTTGTAGGTCGCAGGCTCTTGCGCGGGGGTGAGGGGGACCTCCCCCCGACGCTTTCGATTGTTCCTAATTGTTACGATCTTCCCTTTTTATCATTGTTGTGTTTTCATATTCCTTTTTTAAAGTTGCCTAGTGCTAGCCTGTTCTGATTCCAGCGATTTATGCCCAAGTGGGCAGTCGCCAGATAGGCTCCCAAAGAAAAAATAAATAATAAAAATAATATTCGTTATTTTTTATACACATTCGGGGTTGACACACTTGAGGCACGTTGCGACTCTTTTTGTGCTACATAGCACTTCAAGAGTTAAAATTATTTCGACCGTTATATTTGCCGCAAAGATAAGCCATTTTTTTCATCCTCTAGTTCTATTTTAGGATGTGGGGGCGTTCAGGCTTTGCTTAAAATTTAGGTACCCCATTATTATAGGTGTTAGGACCCCTTAAGGTCCCGAGGAAATGAGTTACCCGAAACTGAATAGGATCTTTTAAAGAATAGCGCTCCCATTTGATCCTTTTAAACAACAAGGGTCCCAGTTTTTTCCCATTTGAAGAATAATGATAAAAAGGTAAAGATATAAAATAAAAAAGGTAAGATAAGAAATTAAATCTTACGGCCGTATGCTAAAACAAATGTGAAATGCACATTTGAGCAAAAAAACTATTTTTTCTGTATTTTACGTTTTAGCCTTTTGCATATAATAAATTTATAAATAATTATGAAGCTAAACTAAATCTGATAAAAGTGCATTACACATTTTTCTCAGCATACGGCCGTATAAGTCACAAACTCAGAGTTCGGCAAATGCATCACCAAATGGCATAAAATAAATTTGGCTTTTGCGTCTTTCGCGAACCTTAAATTCCTGTAAATAAGAATCTAACAAGTTTCCTCCGCTTTGTGAGTCTGCATGATGGGTATGGAAGCCTGATTATTTGTCTGCGAAATTTAGCAAATGATTCTGTTTTATGAACTTACCCTAAATTACGGATTTTATTGGTATACTTTCCATTTGTCGGGGTGAATAGTTGATCGTTGCCTACAAACCCTTTCATTATTGATAACAAGGTTGCATTATCTCGGCGCTCGACAATTTCTACATATCCCAAGGCTGGTTCGTCGATGTATCCTAATTCCAAAAACCCATATTTGTGAATGGGGAGATCTTTTTCCTCTATAATGTTTGGGTTTGGGTGAAAAACATGGTTTGCCAACTTGTACTGAGACACCAAACCTACCCAGTTTAATCAAGTTATTTGCAAAATGTTTAATATATATTTCACGAAAGAAATTATACAAATCGACCATAGTTTTTAGTGAGTCGTTTAACAACTTAGATTCATTAGTTTCATCAATTTTATCACACCAATTTTCTATCGGTTCAATTTAAAATTAAAAAAAAGAGTTCTTTCTAATTGACACTTTATATTTGTACTACGAATCGTTCTTATTTTGACACCACTAAATATATTTATCCAAACTTGCACATTTCTTCCAGTTCATCACAAAGTTACAAGAAGCACATTTCAGTTCGCGCCCAATAATTTCTCTCTATACCCAAGCAATCGCTTGAAGAGAATCTTCAATAAGTAATGGTTTGATTTCATTTTTTAATACGATCCATGTTTGGTTAGTGTTTATTCACTACTAAATGAATGATAACGAAGTTTCAAGCGAGGTTAGGTAAGCTAAACAAATGACTGCAGTTGCAGTTGAAATTGAACAACCATCTTATTCTTAAACAAGGGGTGTTCCAACCAACCACGCTAATACTGAAATAACATCCTAATTTTTGAAGACGGGAAATTGGATTATTTTCAAATCGACCTATTTGATGGATAGCGGCCCCTGGGTAAAGTGGGACCATTATTCTTCAAAAGGTCCCCCTAAATGGTCCACTCTCACGAACCTGACGTATGTATCTTCAACAAACTCAGTCCGACATTACAGTTCACATAGTCCCTTTTCGATGGCATCTCCTCCTCCTAATCTATAAGTTATCAATTAGGCTTACGTAACATTTTAAGTAATCCTTAAGGCTTGTTTTCATACATACGCACACGATGTATCCATAGATAGACACACATACGAACCTTTCTTTTGACAGATATTGTGTGAAATATACCCACAAAAGGGAGAGTTAAAATTTTATTTTCACTCTTCTGAGATACAATTTTTGTTTGGGTTATCTTTCGGTTGAATACGGGACGAGGAACTGTTATCGCTTACTTCGTGAATCGAGAGAAAACTGATATAATTAAGTGTGGTGATAACTATAAGAATAGATGGTTCAATTGTCCAAACTGGTTCAACTAGGCTAAAACTCAATTTCATTGCATTGCTAACCTCCCAAAAGCCTGTTCTTAAACTTCGGATCGGTAATGAAAATAATAAAATAAAATTCATACTAAATCATGAATTACAATAAAAAAATTAAACTAAAACGACCAAAAATTCCGCAGTAATAAAACTATAAAAAATTATTTTAGTTAGTTCTGGTAGTCCCTTACTGCAAGCCTGGGCCTAAGTTAAGTTTTGTTAGTCCCGTACTACAAACTTTGCCTAAGCTACTATCATGTTTTTGTTCTGAATTTTAATCCTAGGAATTTATTCATTTTTCACAAATTTTTATTTTTATTTCTAAGCGTAGTTTTACGTTCACATTGACACGACTAATTTCTTTTTTATTTAATTTTACAGGTATTGAATTATGCATCTTTCGTCGTTTACACTCTTCTAAAATCTAATTTGAGTGGAATTGTTAAAAAAAAGAAGTTTATATTTTATCATGTTATTAAGGATTTTTTTGCCAGTCATCTTTTCCTGTGGATTTTTTGCAAGTAAGTTGATATTTCGGTGTTTTGGCACAAACACACACACTTCCAGGAAGGTTCCTTGTTGGTTAATATATATATATATATATATATATATATATATATATATATATATATATATATATATATATATATATATATATATATATATATAAGCCATGGCTTCTAGCTTGAGCTTTACTTCACTTGCTACCATCGCTTCGGGCTGTTGGCCTTCGGTCTATTTGATCTTTCAAATCGATTTTGGTCATCCCTATCCCCCCTCACCTCCATGTTCCCCCACGCTCTCATCTCTCTACTCCTCTACCCCTATCACATCACCGACTCCGAGTCCTATCTTATTCACTCACATATCCCCATTCCTTCTCCCCTTCATCTACCCTAATCCCTTAGCCCTCCACAGCTATCCCTCTTCTCAACAGGGAGGGACAGGTTGAGGGAAGGAGCTGATTCATAAACATAACTATAATAAAATTAAAAAGTATTAAAGAAATCAAATTCTGAAAATATACATTTTGCCCTCTCTCTCCACCTCGCCCCATCTCCCCCTGCTATTTACCCCCTAGCCCGCTCCCCTCCCTACCCCGGCTCCCCTCCATTTACCCCCTCTCTCACCTCTCCCATCTCCAACACTCTACCCATAGAAGAGAAGAGGGTGAGGAGGAGGAGAGGGAAGAGGCGTAAAGACGAGGGGGAAAGAGGGAGGGGGGTAAGGGGTAGGGGGAAGGTAGAGGGGCGAAAGAGAGAGAGATTTGGGGAAGAGGGAGAGAGAGGATGATAGATAAAGGGCAAGGAAAAGGATATAGAGTTGGGGGAGAGTGAAATTGGGTATGGGGGATAGGGGAATGGAGGGGGAGAAGGAGTAGGGGGTAAATAATGCATTGGAAATTCATACTAGTTTACTGAT